>JAHWFP010147877.1:0-12929 GCA_023313725.1 Lithobius niger
AAAAAAAAAATCATGGCTTTAGTACATAACTGTAACTGTCGCGATTCTTAGGTTAGTTATTTGCCCAAATAAAGTTTCCAACATTTTAGCCATAATCGCGAGTGCATTAGCTAAGTTACGATAATTTAGTTCACAGCAATTTGCTTAGTAAGAGTTACGATAGTTACGATAGTTTTAGACCTTTATGACTATAATTTAACAAGTACGCGGTTTGTTCATCATAAATTATTAAATAAGAAAGAAATTGGCTTACCGTCCAAAATCGAGAATTTTCCGACTAGAATATTCCTGTAACCACGGAACCACGCGTAAGAGATACATTGTTGTAGGAGCGACCTAGGATGCTAGACTAGATTCAGTAGGGTCGATCCACATAAGAGTTGGCCTTTATTCAGGAAGTTTTGTATCTCGATGGACGTTAACCATGTAGTTAGTTAGTTAAATTCCCCTCGTTAGGGGTGATAATGATGTATTAAGTCTACTCGTTATAAAGTTATTGATTACTCGTGCTGCATGAGCACGAGAATGTGCATAATTATGTAGCATTGTTGAATTTGTAATGCTAAATTGAAGAAGAAATAAACTTCACTTCATCGGCTGGGTTCAAACCAGCAACATCTCCTCAATTTTGCCTCCTGCTTCCCTTATTGGCCAGGGACACTTTTTAGGACTAAAATGCGGGCCTACTAGGCGAAGGATTTTTAGGGCTAATTTTGGGCCTCACTAGGACTTTTACTTTTCCATCATGGTGTAAGTGCATTGAGTTTGAGAAGTTGGGTGTTAACTAACATGTGATTTTCTTACAGTAGCAATTTCGGTTGGACTTTGGTTGGTGTGAGTATGCCCCCACTGCAAACCTAATTCCTCCTTAGCAACTAAGTAGAGTAAGAGCCGAGGATAACGTAGCCTTGCCGTATTAGTTAGCAAGATAACCGCTACACCTCGTAGGGAACCTATGTAGGAGGCTGCCTAGTACGTAAACCCCACCCAAACCCTAACCTAACTTGATTCAGTCTCATAGCTTTCTCACTGCCGTTTCCGGACAGTAACAGAGGTTTCACGGTTTTCGCTCGTTTCGATTTTCGCAGATGTTTCGATTTTCACGATGGTTGGGATATAAATACGCAACCGTGCCTCACTCAGTCTCCATGTATTCACCGAGTTATCAGACGTGGCTAACATTATGACAGTCCCATTATCGCACGGAAGTAAGATAAGACGATAGTTTCATATTGTGAGAACATTTATCGGTTGCACCTTGTAGTGAACTATTCTCCACTCGGGCTCTCACGCGTCCTCTGATCGTGTGACGTCATTTTTAGTAAATTGTTGTTTCCTAATTTTAAGTTATTATGGTTGTGAAAATTATGTTTACTTTGTAATTTACGGTGTTCAATTATTTATTGTTCGTCTAATTTGAAACATCGTTCACGTTTATATTTTTCATAAGTCTTATTTTATGTAAATTGTTTTAGTGCTGCGGTTGCGTGTACTGTTTCATTCTTGTTCGATTCTGCATTATGTCAGTTAAAAAACACTCATGTTCGACGCATATAACGGATAAAAACAATGGTACCTGATATTTCAGAGCATTTCAAGGGACCGTGCGTATTTTAGGAGGAACGAATTATCACGGTTTGAAATTAATTATCAGCTGCAATTTTATATTTACACGTTGAATGCTTTCACGTCATGTGTTTTATCGAAATGCTGAGTCACGAAAATTAACTATTTACACGTCCGTTTTATGAATTCCTCCAGCGACATTTATTTAAATTAATTTGTACGGCACTAATCATTGCTTTTCTGTCGAGGTTAATTCTACAGTGGACTGTTTTCGAATCCTGTTATATATTATCAGTACTCTGTTACTGCAACGACAGTTATTTATTATAAAGAAGATATACATTGTCAAAGGTTTTCATATCATACCAGTAGTATTTATACGAAGAGCTTGAAGTTTGATGTGTTCGTCATTGGCGTACATTTCTGGAATCCATGTCAAAATACCACCTGGCAAAATACCACCGGGTAAATTTACCACATCCAAAAATACCACCATACTAAAATACCACCCTTGCAAAATTCATGCACGCAAAAACACCACCTTTTTTTTACAGAAATACAAACTTATGCAAATTATCGCATAATATGTGAAAAAAAATACAAGAGTTAGGGCTTGTTTCTAGATACAGCACCGACGAAGGCATTAAGCAAGAGTATATATGGCATGATTGATGGCTTAGCGATTCGAGCCATTAACCACGTGACACATGGCATGGCCTGTAGTAGACAAACGACTTCCAAAGAATTGACTCCTCTTCTTAACAATTTTTGGTGAGACCTACGATATATGTAAGTTTCGCCAAATGTGGTCTTCTCGTGCCCTCAGTGCACCGCGTCCGGTAAGAATTCGTCGCATCCCACCATTTTTTCCACCAGATGTTGGAAACGTGCATGGGGGGATTGAGGCAACGCTAACAGGAGAAGAGCAGACAAACGTGCATGCTGAGAACAATGCTTTCCGAAATTCAGTGAGTCAGAGTTATCCTACGCTCTGGAAACCAATTCGGGCCCTGCCGTATGATCAGGCGTTATTGGCTACGCTTAGTATTCAAAATACAACCGGATTTCCACTCTTACATGTTTGTAAGAACGACAAAAGACATCTTGCAAGTGTTGTGCACCCAGTTCCGTGATGGATAGAGAGATGTGGCTATCTTTCCCGATCTCAATAAGAACAAACCAAAATAAATTTATTAATTGGTGGTATTTTTGCATGCATGAATTTTGAAAGGGTGGTATTTTAGTATGGTGGTATTTTGGCTGTGGTATTTTTGACCGGTGGTATTTTGCCTGGTGGTATTTTGTCGGACAACCCATTTCTGATACCCACCCGTCCGTCGTACACAGCCTTCGTTGCCGTTTGTCGAGAGGCAGCGCCACTGTTTGGTTTTAATATTTAATTTTTAAGTTAACTGTCTTAACCGAGTACGTTTTATGAACACTGTATATCAATTTGAGAGTTTGAATTTTAAAACTGAATTGTGAAATATTATTGATGTATACAGAAATTTATCCTAGAACATAAATAAAGTTTAACCATTTTATTGATAAACTGTATGTTAGATTTGTCCTTTTAGTAATTGATGTCCGTGAGGAATAGGCGGTTTACCGGCGATAATTGCTCGTTTGCAAGAAACGGCTAGTCCAGTATCGAGGGGAAATTTCATGCGGGCACCAGCATGCACGAGTGGCTTTACCTTAACTCCCGAGATATTGGATTAGCCATTCCTCGCCAACAAGCAATTAACGTCGGTAAAACGCATATTTTCACGGAATTTTTTTTAAACTTAAAAGTTTAAGTTTAAGTTTAAAGTTTAAAGTTTAAAAAAAAATTTATTTGTAAATTTTATTAGTGAATCATAATGAATTTAAGAATGTTTGCACATGACTGATATCTAAATTTCTGAACGGAAACTTCCGGGTAAGAAACATCCTGTGTACGAAAGTTACAGCTAAGAGTGAGACGCCGTTACCCAGTTCCAGTCGCCGACTTTTGTTTCAGGTAAAACCGTATTTTCTTTCTACTTTAAATAAGATTAGAGTGTAAAATTTGCTAAACGATTGGGTTTAGTTGGTTTTTAGGTGTATTTCAAACTGTCAGTAGCCTATAGCCTTCGTACTATCGGTACAAATGGTTGCCAAGTTATAGGCTTATCTTGCGACATTTTTTTGTCCGTGTTGGTACCGTGAAAAATGTTGCCAGCCACAAATGATCCTGGTTACGCTGGTTGTGTTGGTGGGCTGGCTGAATTTGTATTGCATAGTTATGAAAAGTCGGTGATTATGTTACGTGGTGGATAGGGTTGTGCATAACCCATAAAAGTGTTGGATTATCGGAAGAGTGTGGGTTATCAAAATTAACGCACGGTGGCATGTGCGTGTTTTCAGATTACCGTATATAACGACTACACGACTAGCATGCGGATGTGTTAGCGTGACGTCACGACCGTGTATTAAGTAAGAGATATCCGTGAGGTCTGGCCGTTTTACCGCGGATATTCGCTCGTCTGCGAGAAACGGCTAGTCCAATACTCGAGGGGGTGGAGGGAAATCGCACGAGCGCTGAAAGCGTATATCTTATTTAAACTAATAAAGTAGAAAAAAAAAAGTTTTTACCTTAAACACAAACGTCGGTGACTGGGACTGAATATAGGGACGTCCTCGCGTACGCGAGACTTTCACAGACAAGAAGTTTAAACCGGAAGTTTGAGTTCAGGAATTTACGTCATGATTCACAAATAAAATTTTCAAATAAATTTTTTTTTTAATTCTCAAATAACTAGATAATGTTGGCTCGACGTCACCACCGTGCATTAAACCCTCTTAAGCAACTCAAGTTTGATTGGGCGAATAATTAACACACACTGTGGGCGTGTGTACGTTCTAGAATACTTCTTGTTTTGTGCAACCATGTACCTAGTTGCTGTTGGCATGTCTCCAATGCGGCCAGGTTGCTCGTTTGGTAGGACAGAGATTAGAGTAGCCTTGCTTCTGGTAGCATATGCAAAATAATGTAGACGTTTGTAAGCGGATTGTTGCGAGTTGTGAACACGCTTCTGGACAGTAGCGTAGGCAGTCACACACTTCCGAGAGTGCAGGGACAACTGAGGGCGCGCTGAGGTTTTTTTTCTTCTTCTTTTATTTTAGCTCGTCACTCTCTTTTTTCACCCTTTTCTGCCCCTTTCTTGGTTCTCCTGGTCTTCTTTTTTTGTCTTTTTTAGGCCTCTAAGGCCCTTCTCCTTGCTGCAGTGCCAGAATGTATCAGTGCAGAATAACAAAATAGGGCTTTTTTTTTTAAAGGGTAGGGACAATGCCGTGCCTCCCCCTCCCCCTCCCATGTGCCTGTACACGCACTGCTTCTGGATACGACTTATGAAATAAAAGACAAGACTGCTGCAAAACAATTCAGCACGACGTTTCGAAAAAAAAAGTTTTTTCGTCTTCAGGTTTCCAAGATCATATTACATGTTTTGTAGCATTCTAGGCTTTTATTTCATAATCCGTGACGTGTGCTTTTTTTATTTTATCTAGAGATGACGGCGTTGCGGCCCTGGCAGTTGAATACCTACGTATCTTCCAACTGCGGTCGTGTTAGTTGAACTTGAGTGACCGCAGTTCGACCCATGACTAACTACTCTCTTCGAGATGGACGACTTACGTACGGCTACCCGTAAGCTCGATTCTGTGCCTACCGATCGCAGCGTCAGTTCGGAATTCCTTCGGGCTACATTACGACGGGTGAAACTTGAAATAAAGCATGGCGGCATCGTTACCATGGTAACTGTGGTGACAGCCACAATAACCTTCGGAAAAATTATAAGTGCATGGGCAACAACCGAGGTTGAAGAACTTATTCTGCGTTTGATTCAAACCGAATTCCGTTCTTTACAGGAAATGTGAACCACGGGAGAAGATTCAGCCTGAGCAGTCGCTCGGCACGCTTCTCGAAACACAAAACCATGTGTCATCCTTAGCTCCACTCATCTCTTCAACCTGTTTTAAAATTCAATGTTGGATTAAAAAAAATAAAACTTGATCAGCGAGTTCTGATCTGTCTTGGAATTAATTATAACGTTCGAATCTTACTTATGATACCTTTTAAGCGATTAATTTAGTATTCTTATTATCAATCGGTTTTAGTAATCCTAAAATCGAGCAGTTGGCGGCACTGCCAGACTCTTAAGAGTATCTGGCGTACGAGCTCTGTGTGGCGGTTGTGGTATGTAATTCGTCCATCTCGAAGAGAGTATAGTTAGTCCAAGGTTCGACCAGACACTTGGTGGTAGCTATTCTTGCCAGGGCATTTTTTTTAAGGAATATCAAGTGGTGCTCCAAATAGTAAAAGGGCATAAATCTATGACCACAGTGCAGACAGACATGGGCAGAGGGGTTAATAAATTTGCACGCTCAAAATCGAATTCTCATAAAATATCCATTTAAAACGTGTTCACAATTATCGTAACCTTTGTCATGTTCACAAAAAGATACAATGAACCCAGGGCGTCACATTACATGTTGACATATAGGAGCGGAGCGTGAGATTATGTTTGTGGAGGGAAACGGCAGTTTTCTCCAGGTAGGGGTGGGAGAAGTTGCGCTGCATTGTTGAGCCTCCCTTTCCCTACCTCCCCTCCCCCCTCTTCGTCCCTCCTTCCCCCTCCCTCTCTTACTGTTTTCATTATCTTCCCTCCTTCGTCCTGGCCCCCTTTCATTCCTTCTCTACCTCCATTTTTATTTTGTACCGAGTCCTCTACAATATTTTTTACGGAACGTTTAATTCTTATTCTCAATTACATTATTTGATAATGCGGCTGCATGTTTCTCGTAAAAACTTGAATTGTTGATCTTCAAAACTGTTGCATTCTTTGTTTGTACGACTCATTATTCAATGTGAAATCCACAAAAGCAAAACCACAACACTCTTTCCAGGAACTGGAACAGCTCTTTGGTGTCTTGTGCTCATATCATGTTGATTATGGCATGTCAAAAATCATGGGTTTTCTGCTTGGGTTTCTCCAGCTAAATTGTCCCTCTCATCGTCATGGGACAGATTACCCAGTTTATGTTCGTGCTCCCTAACAAGGCAGCAGCAGCACGCTATTACAATAATTCTCGCACATCACCAATTGGTTTCTAACAATAGATTTCTAACAATTTCAGATTGAGTTTCCTTAACTTCCGGCCCAAAATATACCCGATTTCAAAATAAAATAAAAAGATACTCTCAGATTTGTACTTGAGTCAATTCGATTACTTTTGGCGTAATGTTACCACAAAGAAACCCCAATGAGACACTGCACATGGAGTGTAAAAGGAAATATTTTGGTTGCCTACGAAAATCTCATTACCTGTTTTTTATGCACTCTCTTGAGTTCTCAGTGCTTCTTCCAGAGAAAGCAAGAAAGTGCCAGTCCCTGCCAGTCCCTGCCAGTCCCGTAGGTATCCCACTGCGCATGCGCGGACGCAGTCCTCCATATATAAACGCTGGTGCAGCTTCGATCCTCATCTATTTTTCTCTGCCGCGCCACGCGATGCGACTGCTCTTCCAGCTCTTCGTCCGATTCACGTTCCTCTTTCCGCCGTTCCTGGCTGCCGCCGTTCCTTTATACCACCGTTCCACTGTTGCTAGCTACCACCGTCCCTTGATACTCCCGTTCCTCTTGGCTCCTGTCCAAGGCGGCTCACGTTATCATTGCTTTTGGACGGTACGCGGATCGCTCAGGTGGCAGCGATCCTCGTCGTCCTCACTGCTCATTGCTTCTGCGCAGCCTTCCTGGTTTGGGCCGTTTTACTCCTGTCGGCTTTCGCCTTTCTTTCCTTCCAGCATTAAATGCTGTTGGTTTCTTCGTAGGAGTATGATATTCCTCTGCTCCGCCGCCATATGCACATCCTACTGTGCAGCCCTTTTTTTCAGGTTTATATTCTGACGATGCAGCTCGCTCGTCCTTCTGCCTTCAACCTATGCAGCTGTGCTATCCACTGCTCCTCAACAGGTCCTCTCCTCGTGCCGATCAGCCTCTTCACCTCACCCTCAACTTACGCTTCTTTGGGACGTTTCCCTGCGGCCTGTCATGGCCTGGGTTGGTTTTGTGTGCTCTTCACACGTTTATTCCGGCCTCCACGTTCCTCGATACCACCAGCCACGTTCCAGCCTACTATTCCTCACCTTGATATAGCACTCAGCCCTGTTCATGGTAGTTTGGCTGCGTTCCCTAAGGAACCTTTTCCCACTCTTCGTGTTGCCTGTCGATCCCCTGCTCGGTGGCCAGAGGGGGGGGGGGAGGAAGGAGGGACTTACTTTCACTAAGAACAGCTGCACCACGTTCCTCACCACTCTTCCTTCCCCTTACCAGACCTCTGTAAAGAGGAGACAGGGCAAGACACTTCCCACCACATTAGGTAATGTATTTTGTTCTTCCCTCAGGAACACCAGCAATTACTAATGCTATCCTGACACGACGAACGCTCAGTTCTGCTGCGTTCCTCGATTCACGTTCCGCATCCTACAATACCATCAGTACCGATACCGCGAGCTATGGGAACCCTTGGGGATGGTGCTGTCATGGGCTGTCATGTATCCCGCACTCCTCGTTCCGCATCCCCTTCTCAGGTTCCACCGGTTACGAATACCATGGAGATCTTCAACCTTACAACAAAACAAGACTCTGGACCAACCGGTTCCGCCTCCAAATTCCCTTCTTCCAGGCCATCATTCCTCGCGCCTTGCGATACCGCAGCCACGTTCCTGATTCCTTATAGCCTGCCTCCGCTGGTACGGTACCTGCGTTCCCTCTCCAAAGAACTCTCATGCACTGAGGAACGCTACGCCTGCCTCAAACTCCAACTCAAGGCCCGGAAAATTGCGACCAAGATTGACCTTCTCCTCTGGTCCGCAACTTCCTCCTCTTGGTCTGAATTCGCATTCCTCCCAGCCTTTGGTAGCTGAACGTTCTGCTATCCAGGGGACCGACGAACCACTCACCTCATCTCTAGCACATTCTTATATATAACCCTTTTTCCAGCAAGGCGTCCGCTTTAACAGTCCTCTCTACATTAGAGAACAGTAGACATTTACTCCTTGCTCTACATCTTTCGTTCCTCTTTCGTAATTACTGACCATAAAACAGAAGAAGAATAAAAAGTGAGAAGGCTACGACGTATAAACACCACAAGACTTCTACATATATTTACAAAGACCTCGGCTTTCTCGTACGTTTCGTCCTTTTAGGGTCACGAAACCTGTGTTCCCTTCGTTACCCTACTCAAAAAAAAAAAAAGAAAACCACACAACGTTCCGTTCCTGATGTTCCATTCCTCATCAAAACACGATGTCCTAGAGTTCCGCAGATCCGCCAAACGTCCTGCCTCCTAGCCCGTAGTCAATGGTCCTGTAGAGGTTTCTAAATTACCAACAAACAAGAACACACTGGATCTTTCTTCCTAGTACAACAACCATGGTGGTTGCTCCTGCGTTCCTCTCTCCTCTCGTTCCTTGTCCCTACGTTCCTGCAGACGCGTTCCGCGTTCCTGCGTTCTTTGCTACATCACTTCAGGCCGTCTTTGGGGCGGTCCCGACGTTCCGCTGGTTTTACAGCTATTGAGACTCGGCACCAGGGCTTGATGTTCTGCCCATTGCTGCTTGTCAATCACACCTACTGTCTGTCTGCCCCTGCAGGCAGCAGTATATCTCACCAGAATCTATAGTCATTCCACGTTCCTGCGTTCTTCCGTACGCATTCCGCGTTCCTACGTTCCTGCATTCCGTACTTTCCCTTCGGGACGTCTCTAGTAGCCATCCCTCCGGCAGCATTAATATTGCTAACAATACATACAAGCCGTACACAGCGATCTTTTCTATCCAACAGAAGGTTGTGCTGGTCCCGGAGACCTCGATTCCCGGACTTTGATCCCGCCAAGAATATGCCTCGAGGAACCAATGGTTCCCTCCACAACCGCTTCGCCAGTCTCGCCCTTTGCATCCCTCAACCCAGGGGACATCATCATGTTCTTAGGTATACACTTCCTACCGTTCCGGTACACCTCTCTGACACATGACTTTAAATCCAAGTCCTTTTTCCTTGAAACTCAACTTACCAAAAATACACCCGGATTTTTGAGCTGCAACTCACCAGTTTGCAACACGAACGACTACTTTTTCACCATCTCGTCCCTCACGATGCTCTGTTCCCTCTCGTTCCGCCTTGCCAGTAACACGGCTTTCTCAAGAACAAGTTCATTCCGTCATGAATCTAGCAAGGCTAGTATTCAAGCACAGTTCCTTCTCCTATCCTCCAGTTTCCTCTGCTAACTTTGAGGACCCAAGTCCTTCTCAGCATCCTAGTTCCGCTTCACCAGCAGTCCTGCTTCCATCCCACTTCTGGAACCTGCAACACAGTGTTTCCCCTTAGGAACGATCACAGCTTCTCTTCAATCCACTACCCTCTACGCACGTCTCTGCGCAACCTCCATCATGTATAAGTTTGCACGATGAAATCTGTCTCATCTTTCTTCCTCAACTCGCACCAACGGTGTTGTGCCGTTCCCGATCACCCCGGTCCTACATCCCACAATTGGATTTTGCACCTTCGGCTGCGTTACTGTCAGTAACAGGACAAACCAGCAACGGAGCCAGCACGTTCCTCTCCCTGCCAAGCGCTGGTCCGCTTCTCCCCATCCTCCTCTGGGGACATGCTTTCATCTAATACTAAACATAGATTCCGTCTGCCTCACCGTTCCCTAGCCTGCCCCTCATCATCCTCTTTGAATAATGTCTGCATCGTCCAAACGGAAGCTGACACTTCTCTATCTCGGACTCCCGCCTTCCTTACACCAACAGTTCCTTGTGATCCTCCAGCAGGTCGGCCCTGACGGGAGCAATTCCTGTCTGTCGTGCTTTCTGCTCCTGTGATATTTTCGCCTCTCTAAACTTGCCGTCCCTGATGACAACAACTTTCCATCTTTAGACTTCACAGTAGGTCCCAAGGACCACGTTGTCTCATCCCGGTTCCGAGTCACCCTTCCTGTTACATAAATGTGCCAGGGCACCTTACCTGTCGTAGTTATCTACGTTCCGGCCCGTCCCCGTCCTCACGGACCTACCTTCGGTCCTGCTGCCGGTATGTCATCAAGCCAGCAAGCATACCTCGGAACGTACCGACTTTCTAATGTTCCACTACACCACCTCAGTTCCTTTCCGATCCGAGTTTGCCATCCTTTCCAGTACGAGACTAGGTTACAGACAGTTTTTGTTGCCCTCTTCAATAATAATAATTATAACACACGCTTGTTACTGTGACTATGTCACTACAACGATCCCTAAGGGTTTCAGTCACCCATTGGCGGCTGTTTCTCCTTTACCCTGGAACCTGCTTGCAACCGCTTCGTCCGATGGAATCTTCTGCATCCAATCCGGTTCACTTAACAACCAATTTCTCGATGCACTTGCCACCAACTGGTTTACACAACAAACCTTTCAAGACCTACAGGATCATCTTCCACCCCCCCCCCACAGTGGTTGCCTTCAGGTTCGTTGAGTCCAGTTGACTTCAAGGTAGCCAGTCCGTAGCCAGGGCGCCCGTCACCAAAGCCCCCCGTCGGTGACAAAAGTCTCTTAAGTGCATAAAAAATAGGTAATGTAGATTTTAGAAGCTAGTTAAAGATAGTTTTTGTTGACCAAACCGAAAATATACATTACCTGTTTTTACAACAGGCGATCCGCCCTTCCTCCCCTCTCAAGTTGCCTTGGTAACGATTGAGAGTATTAAAAGAGATGAGGATCGAAGCTGCGCCAGCGTTTATATATGGAATACTGCGTCCGCGCATGCGCAGTGGAATACATACGGGACTGGCAGGGAAGCCAACTTTCTTTCTTTCTCTGGAAGAAGCACTGAGAACTCAAGAGAGTGCATAAAAAACAGGTAATGCATATTTTCGGTTTGGGCAACAAAAACTATCTTTAACCAGCTTTGCTGGAAAGATATGTTTTTTTTTTTAATTCTATTTTCTGAGAAACTTTTTTGTTTACAAGGTCCCAGACTTTCAAAGCTTGTGGCTCAGCATTTTGTAAGGAACGAACATATTGCTGGTCTTGGATCATAACACAACTAGCAACGAGTCATGTTTGTTGATAGATTCAAGTGCTCGGCAGTATACATAGTAGCGTGCACAGAGTGGGGCAAGGTGGCCTGATGGTTAGCATGACCGTCTCCAGTGCCAGAGGTCCCGGGTTCGAATCCGGCCTCAGCCACCCCTGGCATTTTCGGGCAGAGAAGGGCCCTGTGATGTCTCGTGCTCATGTCGATTGTGGCATGTAAAAGAACCTAGTATTTCCGATAGGATTTACCTAGCAAAATTGACCCTCTCTCCTTCTGGCGCCATGGCTAATGCTGGGTGCGCATCAAAAAGCTACAGTAGCGTGCACAGACCCCCAAGAGGGCAGGGGCAACTCTTAGTAAAAGGCACAGTAAGGTTTTTCTGTGGAACATTTTTATTTTTTGGTCTTTTTACCCTTTTCTGCCCCTTTTTAAGCATTGTTTGCCTCTATTTTGGTCTATTTAGGCCCTTATAGACCATCGCACCAGCCAAGTATCGCACAAAAAGATCATTTTTAAAAAAATAAAAGGAAATTTCGAGAAAAGGGCAGAGGCAATTGCTCCACCACCCCTTTCCCGTGCACGCTACTGGGTGTACAAATTCATCGCATGATGTCAAGACGGCGCTGCCTACCAAAGCTGCTCCATATTATTATTTTTTGTTGACGCCGTAGACATTTCTGGTACCGCCTTTTACTTTAGCAGGTTTGATTGGGCTCAAAGACCTTGGAGTAGTAGTAGTAGTGATTGGGCTGGAACCACGCACTGACGTCAAGTGAATGAGCATGAATGAATATGTAATTTGGACACATGTGGCATCACCATCCTAATGTTTCCATTTTTAATGTTTCAACTCCATTGGGCTGGAGGCGTTCGGAATTTCGGAAAACAACCAGTGACGAACAAACTGCACATTATTTTTAATCGAAATGATTTTTTTTTTAGATGAAAAACGAGTTTGAACTTTGAGGACAGCGGCTAAAACGGCTGGTACTCCACTGCTCCAATATATTGACTGGTACTCCAATAGAGAAGGCTGGTGTATGTTAAAAGGCTGGTTAGTATGTTAAAAAATGCCCTGATTCTTGCTGTGAGATCACTACTTCGAGGGACCAACGAATCAACGGGTTTGTTTTCACTCTTTTTGGTCTTGAATTTGAGTTTGTAAACTTAACACTTTTTTCCCCACGCTACATCATTTTTGTGTCAACTACCTCTACAGTGCTAACTCCTCTACATCACTCCTCTACAGTGTTTAACTCCTCTACAGTG
>JAHWFP010147879.1:0-14659 GCA_023313725.1 Lithobius niger
TTAGATCCTTACTCTAAACATTTAACGTTCCGTTTTTGTTTATTAATTCGTGTTACTTTTAGAATTGCAGCTAAACTGTAAAACAGAGCAGTTGACGGTCAAAGCTGATAACACAAGAGACCCTAGGCTGACCCTTACTAATCTGGCTATATCGTCAATGGTAACAATAGAAACAAATCCTTTAATCTTCAGTCTATATCTTGCAGCTGGCGATTGCTAATTGGTATTGTTGCATAATAACAATGTTTACAACAATGTAAAACAATCTATCTGGTGGTTTAGAGCTCCGTAACCCCTGAACCACTTGACCAATTAGAAAAGGCCTTATGAAAAGGGCACATCTACAGAGCAATACCTGTAAAATGAGCGAAGAACCAGCTTTATAGGACAAATGGTTTGACCTGTAGAGAGGACAGACGAAAGTATCCCCAGAACAACAACAACAACAAGCAGAACAAGAAGTTGTCTATTTGGCCCCTGTCTGCATCTCGGGTTTGGCTGGACCGAATTTCACAATTTTTGGACTGCAGACAGGCCTTTACTAGTCAAAGCTAGATTCCAAATTTGGTTTAAATATGTTTACTTTTGACGGAGTTATAAGCTCTCAAAGTTGAGAGTTTAACACAGAGGTCCTAGGTCGACCCTTACTAACACTGGCTATCGCCAGTGTTAATAAAAGCACATATTAAATGCTCCCCAACGATTACTTTTAGGCCATGTCATTATGGCTCAGTAGTAGGACCCCAGCCTTTGGTTTCAAGGGTGCGTGGGTTTGATTCCTCGCTCAGGCAGTCTGCTATATAAGTCCAAAAGCCAATACAAATATGTTTACATTTGTCTTTAAACATAAAATTTGGTAGGACACATCATGGGGAAAACAGTGCCGTATATTTCGAATCTGAATTTCAAAAGCAAAAGACTGGCACAAAGACTGGCACCAAGCCGGGGTGTCACCAGGTTTATGGAGGACGAAAGGAAACGGAAATGTGGAGGTCGGGAGGAAGGACATGCCACGGAGAAAAATGGAAAGTCGAAACAAGGGATGAAAGCTCTGCAGGGAAGTGAACGTCTGTGTTATGCAGTGAATGTATGTGCCTTTAGTTTATACTTGAGAAATTTGTTGGGGATTTTCGTGCGTTTGTTTCTAGTCTTCTGTACAGCTGTACCAGCTGAGAAGACTATCGCAACGACTTTGCCCGTCCGTCCATCCGTCGAGTTTTTCAACTTCGCAACGGTACCAGATATTGACGACCATTGCTTACAACGTTAGATTCAGTGTGAGAATAACACGGCAAATTAAAACATCGTTACTTCCTCATAGCTAATAGACTTCTTCGACGTAACTAAATTACATAATAACATTTGATCGTCGAATTAAAATCCTAAATTAAAATCCTCAATAAAAACAAATGGATTTTAGCTTCGTTTAAAATAGTCTCGTCGCATTGTTGCATGAATGAATAGGCCTCAATTCTCCATTAAGCCTATCTGCTACTTACGTAATTCAAACTGCCTTTTTTAAATTAGGCCTAAAAAATGAAAATTAGGCCTAAAATCATGTTACCATGGCAACGTCAAGTTGCTACGAGTCGCTGTTGGCTTCGTCAACAGCGTCTTCCTCGTTACTTCCATACTACCACTGATCTATATAGGCTACGTTGCGCGTTACGTTGTAACACTGTAACTGTGTGCCTGAAGGCGCACCGTGTAGCAAAAATGAACAGGCTTACTATACAATCCATAACTCCGTTAGCTGCTACTTACGAAATTAAAACTGCTGGTTAAAATTAGGCCTATAAAAGCTGACAATTACGTCTAAAATATAAAATAGGCCTAAAAGCTAAGACATTTTTAACCGGCAATTGTGATGGCGACTGCTGTTAGATTAGTATAATAGAGATAGCTGTTGTAGTGCATGATAGAGGTGTTCGCCTCAACATTGGCAGTGGAGGAACTGTACAAAAGACCGGTGCGACTAGGCAGTCGCTGTAGCCGCTTGTTTAAATAAAACAAGCCATTCATACAGTACAAATCGAACTAGGTATGGAACCCTCTCGAGATACTCTCCAAGGCACCAAAACACTCCTACCTGAGGCCTGACCAACAAATTCTTGCAGATAGTGCTAAAAGAATGAAATTTGTGTACAAAAGTCATTGTTAGCAGTACAAATCAAACTAGGTATGGAACTCCGGTGAAATCATTCTATTCCGCATCCCCCACCCCATTCCCGAATCGAACCAGTCATAGATCCCCATGAAATACCACCAAAGCCTCCCTCAACAAATCCCCCGTGTACCCCTATGAAGCATCGATGACCAACACATTTTTGCTAAACGTACTGAAAACATGCATAGTAGCAGTAGAAATTGAATTACATATGTAACCCCATGAGATACACCCAAGCCCCCCCCCCTCCCCCCAGCGCCTCCCTGTGTCCTCTTCATGAAGCTGATGACCAACAAATTCTAGTTTGATTTGTACCGCGAAAAATGACTAACGTACCAATTCATGTTTTAGCGCGATCAGCAAGAATTTGTTAGTCAATTGCCTAATACAGATGATTGTGGTGGGGGCACAGAAAGGTGCCTCAGGGAATATCTCCAGGGTTTCCATCGCTAACTAGATTTATTGGGTGGCCGCACACCAAATTAGACGTTTCGTCGCACGACAAAACATTTTGTCATAACCTGTCTCAACGTGTTGCACATGTCTCCAAATACAGAGCGCCACACACCGGATGAGACACTGTCGCCAGACGTACTTAAAGGTTTTTCTTTAAATTGGTTTCGTTATTGTTTTTACTTTGCTTTCGTTTTTTCTTTCATTTTGGTTTCGTTATGTTTCAAATTGCTTTATAGTTACTTGCAATTTGGTTTCGTTTCTTTTCATTTTACTTTCGTTTCTTTTCCCTTTGCTTTAGTTGAGAGGTAATTTTACCAATCTGATAGTTGAAGCAAATTAAACGGAGAACACTAAATGTAAAGTACAGTAAATAAATCAAGATGTAGGCATAAAAGCGTATTAAAATTAATGATTTACTGTATACAGTAATACCAGTAATATCCACAAATGTCTACTACTAAAATTAAGTTGACCGTCATAATATATTTAAAAAGCAATGGGGTGAGAATCATCAATGCATTTTCTGTCGGTAATATGTAATGCTTTTTGCACTTGAACACTTGTGTATTTAACACTTGTGTACTTTGCTTTAAATTATGCGAGCTTATAAGATCCGGTCAGTATTTATGGCCGGTGTAACGAGACGAACAATATGATCAATCAAAACAACAACACCGAGAAAATATTCATCCGCAACATACATTTCACTGTAACTGTAAAATCTAAAAATGTCCCCTCGCGAATCTACGGGCAGGCTCATGTGCCACTAGCACCTTGGCACTATGGCCAGTCCGGGCCTGTACACGCTACACAAGCTACGTCTTTAATTGCGACCGTCAGTTGGCTTTACACTGTACTTGGAATCACGTGTTTACTGTTTACACATGTATTGAGATACCACACCGTCTCAATAACTAAGCTTACTTACTTGAGACCAGACACTAACCCTGCCTTAGGCATAAGGAAAATGCACGTTTTTTTTACATACCTTAATATCTTACTTGTAACGGATGGTTTAGGCAAAACCTAACTACGGAATGAGTTCCGTTCCCAAGGACTATTTTATTTTGTTTACGTAACGCAGCACGTGGGAAGGAAATGAATACCACAGCAGTCGTGGACATTAATTCGACATTTTGAAACTGCAAACGAGCGCCAACAACAAATTGTTCACGGCGCATTCAAACAGGGACAATAACCAGGAAACAGTACGGCGCTGTCCTTGTGTCTGCTCAACAGTGGGCTGCATGGAACCACAGACTTCAGCATACTGAGTTTCCCCACTTTATAGAAATGAAAAAAGTTGAATTTTTTTAATAATCTGAATAAAGACTTTGTACACCAAACTGTAAAGGAAACACGACGATACCACTCGTTGTGGCAAGGGTCGAAGTAAAAAATCAGCGTTTACGTGTCAACCAATGCGTATATACTGTCTATGTATTACCATAAAAAATAAAGTGCGGTACTCTCCAAGTCATTGCAGGATAAAAAAGTTGAAAACATAAAAGTTTGTTTTTGAACATATCGTATATTACCGGACTGCCAGCTTTTTGAAACTCACGGACCAAAAGGTATGAATGAAATCAAGACTAATTTGAAAACTTTTCACTGTCTTAGCAACATTAATTTTTTTTTCTCTTACACCGTATTTTTCAAACAAACGTTAAAAAACATTATTAAAACCTGTTAAAACGCTATTTACAGCCATGCTGAGGCCGACGCCATACTGCGGGGTGAGAGCGCAATGAGAAAACCTGATTTCGACCAGCACCTAAGGAACCGGAAATTATCTCAGGCCGGACAAGTTTTTGATTGCGGTATATCTGGTGTTATTATATGTTTATCCGCAGTGAGCGAGGCTTTTAAAAAATACATGTTTTCGACTTTTCCCGTAAAATCTGCAAATTAGGATAAATCAAGGTCGCTGTTCACGAAAACAATGGCCATTTTTTTCCCCAAATTGCGTGCCTCGCTCGTGCTGCCGTGCTCGCTGCGGCTAAACATATAACAGCAGAAACTGCACCCACAAACTTGGTGGGCCAGAGATAATTTCCGTTTATTAACGTTCTGATTGATTTCGGGTTTTCTTGTTGCTCTCTCATCCCGCAGATGGCGTCGGCCTAACTATGACTGTAAATATCGTTTTATCATGTTTTAATATTTTTTTTTTTTTAATAAATAAGCGTGTGCGCAAGTTTTCGTTATGATTTTCTGAACCTTAACGATGAAAGGGGATTCGACAGAGAGGTGAATTATGCCGATAGCGTGAAAAGTATTTATTCTATATAATTACCAAAGACTTATCATTTTCCTTTTTTTTTTGTAATTTTAATCCAAAAGGCATCGAAAATAGCTCTACAGCTGTGCTGTAGTTACACTTTAACACTGTGATTCTGTAGGCCAAACAACATCTACAAGGAGCAGGCCTCACTATCGCGTCCTACTTCAAGAATTCCACCCTGTAGCGCCATATATTGACGGGCCATGCCTACAAATTCAGACCGACTAAAATCAACGGCTGAGCAGATTTGGTAGGTGCTGCCATCTGAACACCAAGAGAAAAGTATCAAGCTAAGCGACTAAGTTTGCAAAGTCTCCGAAAAGATGGCGCCACTTACCACCCCGCTGTTTGTAGCACTTTTTTGCGGAGTATTGTGAATGTAAAGCTGCAACAAAGTTTTGGTCGCGTGGAATTTGCAATGTTGTTGCAATGTTGAATTTCATTGTTGTTGCATTGTTGCATTGTTTTGCCGTTGCCATTAACGATGTCCTTTTGGAATTGAATTTGAATTTTATTAGAGCTGTGGCCCTTAGCCAAGCGCTCTGAAGAAACTACAAAACCTAACAAACAAACTAACAAAACAAAGCAACAATAAATCTACAGTAACAACAACAACCAACAACTGCATCAACACTTACATGCACTTACACTTAACCTAATTAGTACTGCCATCCCTGTTACGACACCAGAACATGAAAATTACTACTGCCTAGTCATATCCTACGATTCGTCAATCCACAAAACTTGGCCACGGCACGCAGTCGAACAAGCGACCCAGGTGCTTTTGGAGATGGGTGAATCAAACAATATGGTATGTTATGCCGATGTTGTTGCGCTTTGGTTTGCTGGTGGTGCCTGTGTGCCCAAGCAGCTGTTAGGCCCCATTTATAATATGGATTTCGACGCGTACGCGTGACGCTCGGCGCGTGAAGCACGAGTTTTTCCCATGGTCAACGCTTAAGCGCGAGCATTTATAAATGTAGGGCAGGTGGGCCAACGCGCGCGTTTTGCTATTTTCAAGCGTCACGCGAATATCTACTGGACTTTGATCGGTGAGCGCCAAGCGACGCTCACCCGCTTAGTTGTTGCATCCTGGGATAGGAAAATGGCGGCATCAACGGATTCTATCGGCGCCACAAGAAAGGAAAACGTGGTGTGCTAAAAGATTGAATGCTCAAAATAAACGGTCAAATATCTTAATTACAGTGACCTTGAGCCGAATGGCATCGAATCTTGCCGTTGTAGAAGGGGGAAGTTGTGAAACAGCATAGTTGGATCGGAGTAGCGGTCAGCATTAGCAAGATTAAGCGCCTGCTCGAGCGTTTGATTTGGAAATGAAAGAGCGTTTGCCTGAGCCTGACGATGTCACGGGCGGGCCAAGTAGACTGTCCACGCGCACTGCTTTGCTCATGAACTGGCGTACGCGCCGAGCGTCGAGCTTCACGCGTACGCGTCGAAATCAATATTATAAATGGGGCCTTACGCGCGTTTCAGCCCTCCTTGGTGAGCGTGGTCTTTTACTAGCTCCTTCCATGACTGACCTGATTGCCTTCAGCAGGTCGCGAACCAGGCTTCGAGCCCCTTTGACCATTGTGGTTGACGGCACGATTATTACGCAGACCTCGTGTGTAAGTACTGGGTGTGATTCTGGATGAGCGCCTGGAGTGGGATCTGAACACTACCAGTGTTAGAGAAAGAGGGAAGCCGATCACTTCACAGACAATCACTTCACAGACACTCATTTCACAGACAATTATTTCACAGACACGATCACATCACAGACACAATCATTTCACAGACACGATCACTTCACAGACACAATCATTTCACAGACAATCATTTCATATACATGATCGTTTCCCAGACTTTTTTTTAAGTCCCCTTTTTTTAACTTTGTATAATAATATCCTTTGTTGACTAAAAGCATTTTTCGTGGTATTTATGAATCTTAAGGACGGTCCTTGTGTTCCAAATATTTCCGGAAATAAGGCGGAGTAGAGAGCAATCGAAGGAAACGTGGAAATTCACGACCTCTGGGGGTAGGGGGGAAACAAAAGGGGTAGTTACAGGTTGTGCTTGCCTGGTCTAGAAGCCATTGCCGTTCATTTTCAGAATGCTATTACGAGCAATGAATATATTATTAATTGTGTTTGGCTAGAATGAATTTTGCTTCGGTAGTGAAAGTCCCCTTTTATATCTTCGACAGTCAAGTCCACTTGGCGTTGCTCCTTCTGTACCTCTTTTACAATTCTCTGAATACTAACATGTCCTCAACCAATCAAAACATCCCAGCTGGGAGGCCAGACTTCAGCATTGTTTTGTGTACGAGGCATCACATTCTGACCACGTAGTTGGAGGAAATAAGGGAGGTGAGTTGAGAATTGCCCGGCCTCTTAATGCAGTACGCCGTCTGACACACGGGTTTTGTTAAACCATTTCACTAAAACTGATCGTGTCTGTCAATCGAGTGTCTGTGAAATAATCGTGTGTGTGAAATGATCGTGTCTGTGAAACGAGTATCTCTGAAATGAGTGCCGGTGAAATGATCGCGTCTGTGAAATGAGTGTCTGTGAAGTGATTGTCTGTGAAATGAACCAGACCCGAGAAAGAGTACGTGCACGAGCATCTGTCCTCAAACGGCTCACAAGAATTGACGGAGTGAGGCGGGCCCCCTTTTGGCTGTGTTCAGATGGTTCATTAGGGCAGTGTTAGATTATCACCTCCTGTTCCTGTGCCATGCGCAGTGACATGTCCGTTCACTGCAAGTCGCTGTGAACGACTGTCTTCGGACAGTATTGGTATGTTTAATGTCAACTCCAGTATCAGCTCTTCTAGTTGAATGTTCCGAGCCGCCTCTTCGGTATCGGGCTGTTGAACTCCTGTGTGCTCTTTGTGTTTGCAATGCTAGTAGGGGCACCGAAGATCCTGTTAGACGCGTTGTGAGAGATTATTTCAGCATTCGGCCTGTCCTCCTGAGCACTCTGGGTTCCCCGGGATGGGGGGGGGGGCTGCCTTATTGCAGAGGGTAGCGCACATTGCTCCGCTACAGGTGGTGGTTGCGTCAGCTTTCTGCCCTTTGGCCTGATGCCCTGGGCTCCTTGAGGCGTTTGTGCGTCCTCTGATAGGATATGAGGTGTACTGTGATGCCTCGTTCAATCAGGATAGCTCCACAGGAGGAGTGGGCATTGTTGTTCCGTATTTGAAGGTCTTCCTATGGCTATGGGCCAAGGCTCTTGCAATAAATTCAAATTCAAACGGTCTTCCTAGGTCGGCGACTAGGGGCAGCGTTTTCCAATGTAGTGTGTGAACTGTGTGCTATTTTAGTAGAACTAGACGTTGCCTTAGACTTAGAGCTTCCATCCTTCTGTGTTCTTTCGGATTCTCGAGTAGCCGTGAGTCTGTTGCATAGTGCAGTGATCTCAATGGAGTTGAATGATCCCATTGTTAAAGAAGTCTGTCTGAAGCTTTGGGTCGTGGTCAGCCATGGTCCTGTCCACTTCCTCTGGGAAAGGGACATGCAGGGATTGATGGCAGTGTGCAAGCAGATGGGGTTGCGCGAGCTGTCACTACGTCCGGCACCCAGGTTGTTTCCCCAGTCGTGTCTCCTAGATCTAAGCGGTCTTGTCTTCGATCTTGGTTCCATGGAGAGTGGAAAAAGGAGTGGCAGGTGGCGAGCACTGGTCGAGCACCAAGCTGCAGCATGGCCTCGGTGTTAGACGATCTCCCTCTCTGGATGGGGAGGATGTTATCCAGGTTGAGGACAAGCCACTTTCTTCTACAAGCCCATCAATTCCGGCTAGTCAGGTCTCCGTCCCCAGAGTGTTACCATTGTGGTGTGCCTCACACTCCTGTTTTTTTTTTTGTCTGCAGGGCCCTGCAGCCTCACAGGGTAAATATTGCTGGACACAGCAGGGCTAATCGGACCTTCAGTGGTTTACTTTCTAGCAGTGGTGATAGGGACTCTGTCCAACGTCTGTGTCCAGTAGGAGTATTCATCAGGGCGTCCAATGTTTCAGTTCAGATTTAAATTTTGACACGGTTGACTCCACTCCGCTTGGCTCTGTTTCGTCCCCTTGCTCGCTGTCCATAGTCTAAGTTGTGCTCCGAACCATTAGTGTGGGGTAGTAGCCCGGCAGTGATATGAAAGGTTCGTGGACAGGAACCATGTTGTGACATAGACAACTCGAAGAAAATGCGGACTGCCGACAGTGAAATTCAGTGACTGTGTGAACTGTCGGGTCATGTGTAATTGAAGGTTAGTTTATTTTATTCTGTTTTGTTTTATTTTGTCTTGTTTGGTTTTGGTTTGGGCCAGCACCCAATAAAGCAGTCAATCAATCAATCAATCTTCGTTGATGAGCTAGAAAAAGAAACGAAGACGTGTTTCTACCAAAAACAGATAACTTTAAACCAAACGACGATAGATTGTTAATTTCGAGGCTTCCTCGAAATTGGCAGCGTGATACGATGGAAAGGCGCATTTATTACATAGATGCTGTCTTCCACACATGAGCTGAATTGTTTTGATTTGTTTATTGAGCTATAAAGGTCTACATACACCTATGCTCTCATGCTAGCCTACTTAACGCTACCTTAACCTAAACCAGGACGACCAGGTCACCAGTGAACCACAAAACCCAGAGCACAGGGAACTCTGGAATGAACCAGAGAGAGAGACAATCAGGGAACTCAGGGGAACACAAGGAAAACGAAGACCCCCATGATGGCAATACGCACATTACTTCTGCCTCATCGAAAAACGCCAACAATACTGTATGTGTCCAGTATTGTTTTAATGTGTATCTGTATCTTTATTGAGCTTACAAGCCTTAATACGTTTTTAAGTGAACGGCAACAATGATACAATTACTGCATCTACAAAGCGTTGATTGATTTGAATTAATATGAATTTATTTGAGTACTAAGTGGCAGCAAAGCGTTTAATGTATGACATTACTTTAATGGAGTTTGGCCCAGAGCCAGCACTCACTCTAAATAGTACATATCGACGGCAACCGATGTCTGGTCAGGTGTCAAAGTTACTACTCGGGGTTTCCCGTAGGGGAGCTGTCACAGCCCTATTTTATTTGCAGTGGCAATCAATGCAGTCCTTCCAACGCAGATCACATTGCAGCGGACTTACCCCTCTTTCTCGTTGTTCTCGTTGTGCAGGGGCATGTTGGAGTGAGTGAGCGGCGTTTGGCTGAGTACTTGGGTTGATTTTCATTTGCCTTACATTGCGTGTAACTGTGCTGCTTTATGCAGTGTACAAGTGGCATTGAACGACTGCCACAGGGTTGTGACTGTTGTCTACTGTCGACTCCGATTCCAGCTCTTGTGATAGAGGCTGGTGAGATACCAGTTTGGATACGGCGAAACGGCACTTGGTTGCGCCTTGTTTGTGAGCTATTGCGAGGGGTTTCCAAGACCCCATCACTGTTGTCATTGTAGATTACACCTCGCTCGATGCTTCACTTGGAAGTCGTAGGGCTCTCTGGGTCTAGGTGCGTCCCTGGTTATAGTTAGCTACTGGGCATGTTTAAGGCCCTAGGTTATATACTGCCTGTTAATCCTTGGGTTTGGTGCAGCCATCTTGCTGAAATATGTCTAGGTGGGGACATTGCTGCTGGTCCATGGGATGGTGTCTTAATCTTATGGATTAGGATGGGAAGGAGGTACGGGTATTTCCATCCCTGAATATGCTTAGAGTATAGCTATTTCCTTCCATACTGCCCTTCTGTTCTCACTGGAGAACTCATTGCAGTCTCAGTTGCTATTGATATTGCATGGATCTTCAGCGCAGAAGTTTCCATGTGATGTCTGACTTGGCGTCGGGGATTTGGTTCCTTAGGTGGGCTTTTTGTTCTCTTGTACTGGACCATCCGTTGGTTTGGGAGATTGGGAGGAAACTCTTTGCTGCTACACAAGCTGGCTCTTGCGTCTCCGTTCTGTGTGTCCGTGGTCGTGGCAATCTCTTCGGCAATGAAGTAGCAGACAACCATGCTAGGCGTGGAAGGGTTGAGAAACGTGCTGTTGTTGTGTTTCAATTAGCGCCATGAAATCTTCAGCCTGTTTTGTCCTCTCATGCTACCGATGAGTGGCAGAAATAGTGGGCAGCCGCCCAGACTGGCAGGTAGCTTTTAGCCATTCACCCAACGGTCTCCTCACCGGTGTTTTTGGTGTGGATACCCTGCAGGGATTGATGCCTGCAATTTGTCACGTCTTCGAACGGGCCACTCGTTGCTGCGTGATCCTGCCCAGCATCTGGGATGGTGCGCTTCCCTTGTGTGCGGCTGCGGGTTCGACGTGGAAACGGTACAGCACTTTTTGTTTGACTGTTGGCTGTGGGCGTTGTTCCGTCGCTTCCCCTACTCCGTGTTAATCGAAATATCCGACGGGCGTTGGGGGGGGGGGGTGTCCCACCGCATATCTCAGGTGTAGATGTCCTGCGTTCTGTTCAAGCTTTCTGTTGTGCAACACGCAGATTTATGTGTTGATGTAGTATCGGTTTCGTTATGCAAGCGTATTAGTTTGTTCTGGACACTGGATGTACTGGCTCTTAGAGTAGGTAAGCAATTAAGTAGAGCGAGTCCATGACGTAGGGGTCTGTAGAACTCGAGTAATAAAGTATTGTATTTTATTTTATTACAGAAAAAGGGCCTACTTGCTTTGACTTTTGACTTTTCCTGGACTACACCAAAATATTCGCGGAAATGTCCCGACTTTTCGGGCCGGTAGGGAAGAGACGAGTAGAAAATAAAAAGGAAGTGGAGGAGGGGGGATTGCATTATCGGGAGGGGAAGGGGAGAAGTGTGATTCTCGGGGTGTGGGGGAAGGGCGGAGCAAATATATTTAAAACCAAATCCAAACACGACGGGTGCCGGAAGGGGGGGGGGGCAGATATTCAGACCCCACACTGGAGGAGTGTGTTAGGGGGTGCAGCTAAATTGTTCGTCTCATCGTCGTGGGGCGGATAACCCAGTTCGGGTTCGCGCTCCGTAAAAACAAACAACAACAGCGATTTCCCCATAATACCTTTTGTTATGCCTCCTTTGTAATGTCTCTTCACCCATTCCCAGTCTGGCATCATACCATTACCCAACGAAAAGGTACATTTACTTCTTTAACCACCTCCTGATTCTCCTTCTCACCAATCACCTACTCTCCTTATCAACTCGTTCATTTCCTCCGTTACTTGGCGGCGACACACTAGCGTGCGCCTAAATGTTCTATTTTTACTTTTTTTTAGGATGGGGTTGTAACTAACGCCCTCCCCGACGGTTAGTGCCAATAGGTGAATCAGTCAACAGGTGAATTGGACAGGTGGGCTAGCATATAACACGATCGATTTCTGTCCGGGAGGCCACCGCTGACATTTTCGGGAGGAAAAGGGCCCTGTAGTGCGTCGTGCTCATATCGATTGTGACATGTTAAAAATCCTGGGCTTTCCGCTTGGATTTCTCCATCTAAATTTCCCCTCTGGTCGTCTACTCACCATCATCTTCATCCTTATTATTGATGTGTTGTAGCCTATGGCTTGATACAACAGGGGAGCCAATAGCACTCACGCACGCGAATCAGCAATTACAGCAGCCATTTTTGAACAATACGGTCAAACGTGCTATTCTGCATGCAATATTCGGCCATACTACAGTTCGGCTATACAGTTCTTTGTAGTCGTGAAGTGGCCATGTCAACTTTATTCAGTGAACTACCGATAGTACTCATGTTGATGTGTGCATCTTCCACACCGTCAGCACTTGGTCAGCACACTTGTCAACTTGTTAGCATTAGTCCGCGTTCGGTCATTTCTATGGCGGACGTCATAACGCGATATGGCTCTCCACGTCACCTGGTGGAACATCCCAGCAACATAAAGTCCTGTCAAGCTTTTTTTTGCGTGGGAAATTTTAGCTGTCCAACTGTTTTGGAAATAGAGAAGATGCAATGCACTGGCCTTGTCAGTACATAAAGTAGGTGGTGATTCGGAAACTGACCATAGAATATTACAAAATGCGGCTTGGCATTCAACAGCGCTCGTCGATGCAGGACGTGATACGGAAACCGTCTGTGCCAAGCTTTACGTAACAAAGCTTCGTTACGAACGGTGACGTGCCAGTGTACGCACGTACGTACGTAAAAGGCGAATAAATAGAGTGCAAACTTTCAGAATCATTCTTTTTATCGTCCTTTGCTGTAGCTTGGTCAACACTTGGTCAACATGGAACAAATTTTGACGTAAAAGGTTAGTTTAAGATTAGTTACCGTATGTATTTGGGGCAGAACGTTAACACACTCTTGTTAACGCACGGGGAGGGGCAGAACAGGGTGGAACATTGCCGCTGCCTTTTTTTACCCTTTGTGAAGAAAAAGCATGCCATATTTTGCTTTTCTGCACTGAGAAATGCTGGTCTAATTGGGACCAAAAACAGTGAGTGACAAGTAAAAAAAATAAAAGGTCCCCAGAAAAATAAAGCCTCAGCGTGCCCTTTCACTTAGTATGTCTGTGTGCACGCTACTGCTGCTACTCAAAAATCGTATCCTTCACCTAGATCTTTGGAATTTTTTTTATTTTTTATGCCTCTTAAAAGCATCATCTTAACTGTTTTGACCTAGAGGCATGTAATTCTGGTGTTTAGTAGCCTGTTAAAACCAAGGCCGGCGTAACTTCTGTCCTACCTCTTTCGGGGGGGGGGGGGCGGGGAATAGGGCGGTTTCGGCTTGTTGCCCCGTGCCCGGGGGGTGGGGGAGGGTAAGGGAAGGAGATGAGAGGTCCCAGGTGCGGAAGGGGTAGGAACAAACTAGTATTTTGGTACACTTCAACCTGAAAGAAGTTTCACAGCCACACTTGAGTTCTCGTTAAACGTTATATAAAACGACAATTAGGTTTATTAAACCAAACTACAGTTACGTCGACATTTTAGCCGTTAAACGGTGAGAGAAGTTATTGATTTTACAAGTTTCAACCTCGGCCAGGGAGCCTAGAGCTATGAGAATAGTGATGATTAAATAGGGCGTGTTTTCTCCTCAAGTCGTACAACTAACCCAATAACGGCACCAACAAGACGGCGACATCTTCGTATAGAAGCACCAAAAGCACTACGAAGGAGGAAACAACAACAATTAGGCTTCAATAAATTTCACAGCGTTATATAACCACTCCTTCCGTATAAATTATGGTACATTACTTGGGTACGAAACCGGGTTTGAAAAATATCGACGTTAAGAACCATCAAACCTCTACTTGCCGTAATTAGAACGCACATTGTCCTACCTCTTTCGGGGAAAATCATCTAAAACGGGGGAAATCATCTTTGGGGGGAGAAATCATCTTTCGAGGAAATCATCTTTCGGGGGAAATCATCTTACGAAGGAAATCATCTTACAGGGGAAATCATCTTTCGGGGGAAATCATCTAAAACGGGGAAATCATCTTTCGGGGGAAATCATCTAAAACGGAGGAAATCATATAAAACGGGGGAAATCATCTTTCGAGGGAAATCATCTTTGGGGGGAGAAATCATCTTTCGGGGAAATCATCTTTCGGGGGAAATCATCTTTCAGAGGAAATCATCTTTGGTGGGAGAAATCATCTTTCGGGGAAATCATCTTTCGGGGGAAATCATCTTACGAAAGAAATCATCTTACAGGGGAAATCATCTTTCGGGGGAAATCATCTTTCGGGGGAAATCATCTTTGCTGGGAGAAATCATCTTTCGGGGGAAATCATCTTTCGGGGGAAATCATCTAAA
>JAHWFP010147884.1:5159-20220 GCA_023313725.1 Lithobius niger
CCCCCCCCCCCCCCATCCAAAACAAACAAACAAAAAAGTGTAGGTGTCGTCATACGTGCAGTAGCCTAAGTACCAAATGCTTAACAACGAACTTTTAATATTAATATTCGGAGGAACCGAATACGAATGGACAGAATGTGCATATAATACACAATGGCCACATCATATGCGATGGGCACAGCGTAGACAAACACGCAATGGACACTGTGCTGTATGGGGCCCAAGTGTAAAGCAGACAGTTTTGTGCTTTTCATTCATGTTTAGGACACGTTTTGCGGTATTTCAGAAATACATCTAAATCTATTGCTTCCGTTAAAGATTTGTAAGTCTATCAGTGAAGTTAGCAATAATTACTAAATTGATAATTAAAAGTAATTTATAAATCTCAGGCAATAAACGATCAATTTGTAATTCTTACTTCGGATTTATTAAATAGTTAATTTGGTTTTAAAATATCCCTCCCTAATTAAATTTTGCCTTTTTTTTTATTTAACGTTTGTCCATATTTATTTAACACTTGTCCTTCAGGATTTAAAAAATGTCTTGTGGATTTAACAGTTGTCCTTCAAGAATTACTTAAAACTTGCCCTGTTTAATTTTTAAGAAAACTGTATTTTTTTTACTTAAAACTTGTAGTTCTTGAATTAACGTTTGTACTTCGATTTAAAATAGTTTTTTGCGATATACAGCATAGCCAATGCAAGTCCTTCATGACCAATAACTTTGTCCCTCTGTATATAATTATCGCGATAATTATATCGAAACGGGAGTCCGCGCGTCCTAGATAGAATACTATACCGTCTATCATAGGGAGTAACAACGAACAGCAGAACAGCGCCAAGCAGAAACGGAGATTCTGGGTTTACGTCAATGCACAGATTCCACAAATACTGTATCTCAGTGGACGTTGATTCGTAACGGACATACTGGGTGATCCAACTAAATTGTTACGATCCGGTATCCTGTGAATGGCTAATGAGAGAATAATAATGATAGCAATGCAATGATGAGTGTGATGGGGGACGTTTACACGAGGAAAAAGGAATGACCTTGAATTGATATTTCAAGGTCATCCTCGTGCTATCTTCCATACGAGATACGATACGGCAAACAAGTAAATTAGAAAGTTGGATGCAAGGAGACAATATAACCAACAAAAAAACCACAGATTCAAAATCGGATAACAAATAAAATAGTTACGATAATGTTTTTAAAAGCTAACTGAACATGCTGGCCGCACTGCAGTGAAGCCAACTTCTCGGCAGTTGGCTTTCACTACAGTGCAGCCAGCATGTTCAGAGTTGTTAAACATCATCGTAACTATTTTATTTGTTATATACGTACGACGTTCGGTATATGGAAGACCTGCAAGATTTTCCGTTCATTTTCGGTAAAATGGACGAATCGAAAGAAAAATCCTTGACGAATGGTGCATCGTTACGATTCTCGCACGCATTACGTTGGATAAGTATTCGTGGAAACAAAATTTGTTTGACGAATCATGCATCATTGAAATTAGATTAGCTTTCACATTTGCTTTAAAAAAAAAAGCCCCTCTCCACAAAAAAAAAAAAAAAAGGGAAGAAATGAAGTCCGACAAGACTGAAGGCTTGGAGTGTGACTAAGAAGCATCCACGCTTTTATCTTGTGGCGTTTATTCCCCATTCGCCGAATCCCGTTTCGCCGAATCATTTTTTTTTCCCCCAAATTGCTTGCCTCGCTCTAGCTGCAATTTTGACGAAAACATATAACGTCAGAAACCGCAAGTAATCACAAATGTCCATCCACGTAGAAATGCTTTTGTAACTTCTCCATTACATTTTTTGCAGAATATTTTGATGCGGCTGAACTGGTTTCGGCGAAACGGAATTTTTTGTTTCGCCGAATTTTAAGCATGTCTTAATTTTCGATGAAATGTGATTCGGTGAAACGGGTAACCACCCAGGTGGATGTGGAATCTACACGCGGGTGATGTATTGTGCGCTCAGCGTATCTTGAGTCCTGCAGATATTTTATGAGCGGCTACATCTTCCTGGAGGGAGCGGCTTTCATCGACGGCCGCCATTGTTTTTGTAACCGTCTATGATATCAACAAGGTGCTCTGCTATCGAAAACATACAATCGATTATCTGTATTCGCTCTGGGGCGAACTCAAGATAGGCCGCGGACACTATAGATTCAGTATTTCACGGCTAAGCCGTAAGTATGGAACGTCAGTATACTTGATCCCCGGGTAGTCTCTTCCCTTCCACCATTCGCTGGTAGTGACGTTCCTCAACAAGATTTATTTCAATAAAGCAGAGCTCGTCTCATGGAATTCCATGGATTTTACACTGGTGTATTACAAGGATTAATACACCAGTGTAAAATCCATGGAATAACACTTCGTACAATCTGCTTTTCTAAGTATGTCTTGCGTTAGCATTTCTTCATTATATTAAACGATTCCATCCATTGGACCAAAGGCGGATCCAGGACTCTATTAAGGGGAGTGGTGTACCAAAAGTTTCTTATCGAAATGTCTTTCTTGTCCTAATATCTAAAGTTAACGTAGATCCCTACTCTCTTAACAATGCAAACCAGTCGAACAGTCACACTGGACTTTTCCCCTTCCCCCATTTCTTTTAAGAGGAGGAAATCTTTAGTTCGAATCTTTAAATCACCACCATACTCTGGGTCCGGCCCTTCACTGAACTACAGTTGCATGCTTTGAATATGAACCCTAAGAAAGAAAGTATTTTTGCTGTTGTGTAATCGGCTGGTATATACTTATTTGTTTTGAATACTTTTAAATAACACAAAACAGAATAAAAAATTAAAATTAAGAACCGTTGCGTAAGCTGTGGTTTTCATAAATTGGAAAACCATTTTGTGAGAATAAACACACAACCGCGAAGACTGATGGGCCTGCAGTGAAGACTTACTATCGTCTTACTGCAGTTTCATTTGTCTTCAGATTTTTGAAAACCCTTCGGTTCGTGACAGATTTCTGTCCAAATGACGCCTTATTGCAGTATTGTATTGCGTTCAGCTCTGCAGTCAAGTGGGAAGAATAATGTAGTTGATACAATTTAGTCTTCTGATGTACAACTTTGATTGTGTTTTTAATTGTCGAGCCTTTATGTTTTGGGAAAACTAACCCAAGAATTTTGAAAATCCGACGGATCAAATCGATGTCTAGCGGCAGCTCTTGGTCGATATATCTTCATCGTAGAGTCTTTAGTTGTTTTTAACTATTCTGCCACATTTTAGTGGTACGAATTCTCTACTGAAAACGTGTTTAATTCACAAGCGAACCGTCACAGTAAATGAGGAATTCGGATTTGTTGTCCATTTATTTACCAAAGAATCGCACCTGACAAGGAAAAGCTGCATGGCGACGAAGTGTGAGCACTGCCGAAACAATTTTTTTCGGGGGGGGGGGGGGGGCCGGAGGGTGTTAAATCATTGGACTTGCTAACGGATCACAGTGGGTTGTTAGTTCTCCCTTTTATTTACGCCTTTTCCAATAAATAGGGGCACTGCAGGTCATTGTTCAGAGCAGTGACATTTGCCGCCATATTGGCACCAGTATGGGTTTTGGAGGGCGTAACTACAAGGTGCACTACATAAAAATGGAGGGAAAAACAACAGAAGAGCGGATTTCTTAGGCTTAAAATAACGTTGTTTTCTCCAACAGCAAAAATCGCGCGTTTTAGGTCTTAAGAAATCACTCTTCACAGCATCGGCTTCAGTATGACGCCCTTCTGTTTCTGTCTGCAGTGCCCCTTGCAGCTAACCCATTAAGGGTCTAGCATAGAGTTATATACAATAATACGACGTCGTGTCACTGCTCTGTAGTGTTTTTAGATTTTAGAATTCTATAATTTTAGCTTTATTCTCATTTTTTATTGTTAGATTCTTTTTCGCTACAGAGCGGTAACCCAGTAATTGTACGGGGGGGGGGCAAATTCTTTTTTTTTAACTTAATATTTGTCTTTTTGAATTATTTTATGTCACGGGTCTTTTTTATTTTATTTCTGACCCTGTTTGTGATTTGTTTGCATTTTGGGTTCTTTTGTAGTGCGTTGGTGGGTGTGAGCTATAATGAAGGTGGTCTCGCTGCGTCCTGCTCCCTGGGTGCTCGCACACAGGGAGTTCTATGGTGCTTATGGCCTTTGGGCTAAGCGCATGTCGAACGACAGAGAGTATAGGTAGTTTATGTCCGGTAAAGCTAGTACGGCGTGCAGAAAAAGCAGTTGCATGCTTGAAAATGTATCTCAAAAAGTAAACCTTTTGTAACTTTCAGGGCGAAACGCTTGTGAAATTCGTTATCGGGCAAACAAATAAATTACAAGAAACGCCTTGCAAGTCACTATGGACGAGCGTCACAAATGGAAACACCAAAGGAAACGTTTAGCCCATGTTGTGTACTGCGTCGTGGGCTTAACCATGACGTAGCCCAAAGTCGTTTGGGATTGAAGCTCCTTGTCTCGCTTCCAAGCAGGGTACAAAACATCGCCTGAACAGGGACCCCACAACGGGGGGGTCAGCTGGACCCACTGTACCCAGGCCCGGTCACTCCAGGGGCCCGCACGGCCTAAAAAAAATTTTTTTCGCAACTGTAAGTTTTGATGATTATGAGTAATGTAGCCCGATTTGTGCATATTGTGAATTTTTTTTATACTCACAACAAACAACAACTCAAATCCAACGGCAAGGAGCACGGAGCAAGACAACTGTAGTGCAAGCCTGTCAGCAGGGAAGCCTTCAAACATAAGCAGCCCGAATTAATGAATGCACCAACCCGTTAAGCACAATTGAAGCCGGTGAATATTATAACACAGTGTAACCTTTTTGCGATTTCAGTCGGGAGACGGGGACCGCTGTTGTAGTTAGTGCCAGGCCCCTAACTTTGATGTGGGGGCCCTGCGCCTGAATCGTATGTCACCAAGGCAAACGGTAGAGGTTGATTATCCCCGTGCGAGAACTGGCCTGGAACTGCTAAATCACTCTCGCAATTTTTGTCCGGTGGGCCTTGGCTAGAAGAACCGAAACTTGTTACTCTATAAGCCGTTTCAACGTTGTTGCTTGCAAGCTTCAATTTGCTTGAACCAGTTGCCGCACGAGTGATGTTTTTCACATATATTTACTAGGTAAAAATCAACACAGCGTACATTTTAACGTGCGTTTTCCGCAAAAGTAAAAACGGCCACTCGTTTGACAATTGGCCGTGGTGGCGAGTGAATATGGAACATGGGGTAGCATCATCTTAAAGACTCCTTTATGCCACTCCTGATAATATGAACTAAATCCTACAGTATTGACAAATAAAATGAATTGCCGACTGCAAATGGAGTGTACGTAAATCGTAGTTGTGCGTAAGCTTAACACATCTGAGACTATAGTTTGTTCCGCATTATGTTTTCAGGAAATTGATTGTTTGACACCACGTTTCCTTCCACTACGAGTGCAAAAAAAAAAACACGTAAATATGCCACTCGTAGAATCTAACAGTAACTGTGCAGAGACTAGAGTCTACAAGAGTGATATCCACATGTTTTTGCACTCGTACTGTCACGAAACGTGACGTCAGACAGTCAGTTTCCTGCAAACATAATGTGGAACAAGCTATAGAAACACTGACAAACTAGAGATATGCGAATCTCGGGTTGATCACGTTTCAAACTTTGAAGACCACCGATACAACGGCATAATATCGGAATCCGCAAGTCGCAATTTTCAAGATATTAAAGATAATGAAGCCATATTAATGAACATCCATACAGAGAAAGGCCTGCCAATAAGATTGCAAATGTACCTAGTTGACTGCAAACATTTTTACTTTTTTTTTCCGGACGTTTTAAGTTTGCAACAGTTTTGAAGAATTTTCAAACCGTACTCTACCAATCATGCGGGTCATTTTAAGCTGGTGACCGCGCCCCCCCCCCCCCTTCCGGCGAACTTTTAATCCGCTGACATCGGATTTGCTTTTCTTAATTGAGTGACACGAATTTTGGTCACCAAATGACCGTTCATAGACTATTCTGTAAATTCACCTTTAATAAATTTCAAGTTGGAAGTGGGTGAGGGTATTCCGTTAATGTCATTTCTGCCATCAAAAAAAAAAGCGAGAAAAAAACAACTTTTTAAGTTGGCTTGGTGCTAAGTACGTGCCCCAAAACTCTTGACTCATGAACAAGCCCAGCAACATCCCCTCCCACCACAGCCACCAAACGGTTTCTTACGAGTTTTCCTTCGAACGTGATTCTCTCCTTATATTCCATAGTTTCTTCTGCTATTAGAGAGGCCGACTCCCAATTCATCGACAAGGTTAATGCACGATTGGCATAATAGGAAAACGAAACGCAGAGAAAATAAAAGTGATAGAAGGTAACGTCACTCACCACAACATAATCCATCAAAAGTGATGCCATTATTCCAGTGAGGAGCAGTACCCCTCGGCTTCTGTGTCCGTTGGCCATGATGTTCGGGCGCTTTAGTTGTTTAGTCGGAGGACAGGCAGGCAGGCAGGGGCGAAGGTGTGTCGGGGGTGAATATAGGGGCGAGGGAGTGACTCGTCCGGGGCGTCTGCTGTCACCGAGCGATGAGTCGAAGTCCCGGGAACGCGCGCCAAGCTTTATTCCACCGCCTACGAGACGCCCAGCGATTCTATTGGCTGCAGCTGGCGCTCGGTAAGCGCAGGGATTGGTCGATGCCGGGTCAGAGCAAGGGTCAAAGTGTAATAAAGCTTGGAGACTAGTGGCGCGAAAACTTGGGAGAGAAATAGAAGGGAATTGATATAAGTTGGGTTTAACCTTTTCTCCAGTTTTCCTTTATTTTCCCCCCCCCACAATTTTATTTCGGCTTCTCCTTGCTAACTGCTCAGTTTTCCTGATGGCTCCCAAACGTTCGTTGTGGGATATTGCAGGATCGGAGGGCGGGGGACGGACACGAATGTTACAGGCGTGTAACAATTAACTAAATTGAATTAAAGTGTTTTAAATATTTACAAAAAAAAATGAATTGCAAAGGAAAAAGAAAATAATAAAATATTTTGCAATGCCGTTACCCAATGATTTGAACATTTAAATCCTCAAAGTATAAAAATACAGTATAACATAATGTTAACAATGAAATTTAAAAAAGTGTAACATGTCTGGTAACACGTGTGCAGGCCTAAATCTTCACATATTATTCTTTCGTGCTAATTACGTTAGGTTTGCATCTGTTTTTTTTTTACCACAGGGCTCCCAGTCCTTCTATATTTCCTATTTTTTATACGATTCCGGTAAAGCTCCTATAAATCGTGAAATGCTCTTATATTTCCTATATTTTCCAACTCCGAACTGAGATAATGCCCTGTGTTTGGTGTGTTAATCGGATTCGAAAACAAGAACATCGATCTTCCCCCTCCGTGAATGCTGCAGCATGATACGAAAACAGAACGTGAATTGGTCGAGCGGCTAAACACAGCCAAATAAAGCATAAACGGACCGTGTGTGTGCGCTCAAAAGTGTTTTATATTCTTATTGTATTGTAGGACAACAAAAAAGTATTGAATGGCAGCCATAACCCACTGAATCTCGGCTAATAATTCCTCTCAACTTCCTACAAATTTTGTTTGATTTTCCTATAAATCTCCTATTTTTTTAACAAAAAAATTCCTATATTTCCTATTTTTTATCCAATGAAGTTGGCTGGGAGCAATGTTACCACTTTTTGGTAATGACGTTTTGGCGCTTTGCGTTATTAGCACCTAACGGAAAGCACTTATAACCACCAAATGGTTGAACTATTAATCCTCTAAGTGCAAAGTCATGATCTTCAGTACTTCTACAGTTTTTCCTTGTATGGGCCTTCTTAAATAATTCTTAGATGACCAGATGGTTTGCACTATTTTCTATCATCTTGTGGACACGCCTTGCTTATTTAGGCGTGTTAAGACAAGTCTGGTTAAAACGTACTGGTTGACCTACTTTTTTTAGAACTGCCCGATTTTTGTATTCGTTACTAATTTTTACTGTTACTTTGTATCATTCTAGTCAGTTTTTACTTCGAAACAATCGTTTGTCGTGTGCTTCTAGTTTTGTAAATGTTAACTAGCGGACGTGTAATCTTGCCCCTTTCCAACTCTAGGTCTGAGGTTGCACGCTTTTTGGCAAGCCTTATGGGAAAGTCAAGACAACAAAAATTGCGGGCCATTAAAGGCACTGTCGAGGAATGGCAATCGGTTGTCGCAGCAGTCGCCATTAGGAGGTGGTGTTGGCCCGTTTACGCATTGGTCACACCCGACTTACTCACTGTTTCCTTTTAAGGGGGGTTGTCCCTCCTGAATGTCATTGATGTCGACGGCCACTTCCGGTCCGAAACTTGCTTGTTGATTGTCACCATCTTAATGGCGTTCGTCGCTGTTTCCATCTGCCGCGAGGCATTGCGCATCAATTAGGCGATAAATCTGTCCTCCTGTCCGGAGTTTTTCAATTTTTGCAGGAGGTACAAATCTGTGATAAGATCTAGATTCGGGGTTTATTTAATACTAGCTGTACCCCCGGCGTAACATACGCCGGTCTAGCCGGTTCCCGCATACCTGAGCGAAATACTGTAGTGGGCAGTATGGAATGAAAAGGGTGCCCATTGCCCCCTGCCTTCCTCCTCCGAACTCCCCTGCGGTCTACCCAGTTGTATGGTCTAATTTCCCCCCATGTCCCCCCCCCCGACCCCTTTCTCGTCCCGCACCGCATCCCCCGTCCCCGACCCGGATTCCCCTATTGAGTGGTCTGTATATCCCCATCCCTGATCCCCCTCCATTTTAAACCCTGCTGATTTGTTTTTTTATGGAAGTAAAAGTCTTTTTTTTTCAATGGAGGACGCTCAATCGCTCGTTTCTCCGTTCTGATATCAAGTGCAATAAACCCAACAACGGTCGTGCATGCAGTGATTGGGTTCAACTCTTCAAGTCTGCTCTAAACCTAGCGAAACCTTTGCGAAACCTAGCAGCTTGGCCGACGTGTTGGTGCAGGAAAAGATTTAAGATACAGTCAAGCAGGAGCTCATCATAACTTGTCGCCCATAACTTGTCAGATGCCGCCAATTAATTTTTGGTACATTAAAAACACCTCCAATGATGACCTTTTCAGCTTTTTGGGTGCTTCACTGAAGTGTACAGAAGAGGCTGCGGTCTGCTTCAGGTGTTGAGTCTGGACACCTGTAAACCTTACACAAGATAACATTTACGGCATTAATCTTGATGCTAATCCACAGTGATAAAACAAAGCGAGGCATGCATAGGGAACGACTTCTCGGGCTTTCCACTTAACGTGAATGAAAGTGAGGAGGCCACCACCACCTTTGCCTGTTCGGTCCTTGCAAAGCAGCTGGTAGTGTGTGGAAGTGAGAGTTCACTATCCGAGATAGTATCATTACGCCACGTTTCAGTGATCAGGACTACATCAACAAAAGTTTTGCACTAAATGGCTTTGAGCTCGGTAATCTTGTTACAGGCGCTATTCGTGTTCGTCATAAAAACAGTCAAGACATCGCCCACAATAGACTTTTGGTTACAAGGTGGTGTGGTACAATTGGCGTATATTAAATGCGAACTAAACTTACGATATCCCAAAATACTGGTGTTAAGTCAGCTTTGTGTGTAGTCATTCGGTCGAGGTTGGTCCCTGGATGAACCTGTTAGTCATAGGTTCACGGTTCGACTGCTGTGTACGCGATATTGGTTCATTTCCTTGGGTGGAATGCAGAAGCGAGTTTCGATAATGGTTTGCGTACAGTTGCCATCATCAGCAGGCCTGATTTCAATTGAGGTCTGCCTCGACTACCTCTTTTTGTCTACTTCTGTGTCAGTAATCCGCCCACTTGAGATCCTAACATTGAGTCATTGCTGTATGAGCACGCGCCTGTTGTTGCGTTGAAACGTGTCAGATCGGAATGAACATACACAGTTCGGAGGCAATCATCGCGTGCGTCTCATTTTGCACATTTGAACAATTCTGCCTTCTGAGCAGTGGTAGCAAGTGTTATCTTGATCGGGCGTGGCCTGGCTTGAGAGTCAGAGTATTCTCTGATGCGATGTAGGTTAGACCACTGCATGGACTGCATGGATCTACTATAGAATTAACCGACCTTATGGTTATTGCATTGAGTTTATCATGCTCATCATAGTTCGCATCACTGTTTCCAGTAGTGGCTTCTGGGATGCCAAAGAGTATCACATTGTGTGATCGATGCTGGCGGTACTTATCTTCACGCAGAGCACTCATGACTTGTGCAATAAGACCATTGTTGTTGTCCAAGTTGATATGTACTGGCAGACAATCGGTATTTACACCACTAACAATATGGCCTAAGCAGGTCATTTTTGGATTAACGAACGGCCTGGATATTTGTATAAAAAACTGAACCAACCTTTTTTTTTCAATTTCGTATGTTCATTACAGCTGAGTACGATTTTGTTTGCTTCGTGGAAACCAAATAGTCCTTGAAAACCTGCTGTTTTTTTTTGTCTTTGCATTTGTCCGTCTTTTTCTCCAGACTCTTTCCCCCGCCCCCCCCCCCCTCCTTCCCCGTGTCCCGTTCACGCAAATTGAAGAATGACCCGCTTTTTGTATTCCGACTCCCAGTTTGCCAAGGATTAAAATTTTTTCAGAATACCGTCACCTATCACGTTCTCGTTACCCGTGATTTCATTATTTTTTTTACAAATGATTAACTCATTTTTGATGCCAAAAACTTAAAGAGCTCATTGGCAGACAACAAAAACCTTATTATTATTTGGGCCACGTTATGCAATAAACAGATCAGTCGCATCGTCTCGGTGACAGAAACGAAATCGGTAGAATATTTTAGTAAGGAGAGAAATGAAATTAACGAAGAAACGTAATGGAGCCAATAATGTGAACTGCTAAAGATGACACGAGAGCAGCTACAATGACGGGAAATGTTTTCAAGCCGTGTTTTTCATAATCTTAGAGGGCCATTAATCTACGTCTTACCATATTCAATCAACAGACGTGACACATTGTACTATGATGCGTCATCAACCCCAAACATCTCACCGCTACCACATGTGCTGAATGGGGGCGAGGGATAATCGTCTAACTGGAAAATCGCATAATTGGAAGAACGTATACCGTAAAACAGTATAAGGGAAGGTCGTCTAACAGTAAATTCGTATAATGGAAAATGGTCTAACTGGATTTTCGTATAATGGAAAATCGTCTAACAGGAAATTCGTATAATGGAAAATCGTCTAATGTCCCTGCCTCGCTCGCGCTACCGCGCTCGCTGCGGCTATACGTATAACATCAGAAACCGCAGTTAGACGTTTATCCAGTTAGACGTTTATCCATTATACGATTATCCATTATACGATATTCCGTTTAGATGATTTTCCATTAGACGATATTCCGTTTAGACGATTTTCCAGATTTTTTTATTTATGCAGATATTAGACAACTATCCCATTAGACAATTTTCCAGTTAGACGTTCGTCCGACGCCCCGCTGAATGACAGTCAGAATATCCGGAATGATATGATTTTGAACTCATCGCGACTGAAAACTGTCATAGATTCCACAAACTTAGAAAAGGACATAGACCTGTTGATATAAACTAAAAACTTTCCGAGTATAGAAGCACATGTGACCTGTATGTCGATGAAATTTCCAAATACCTTACAATGCGATGTTGAGATCAAAATCGAAAGTAGGCTGAATGACCTTCCAAACAACTTTTCTGGGACTTTCAATCGAAGTAATAAAAATCTACAAAACACCCTTGAGAATGCCATCAAACATTACCACGAAGACCTAAATGATATAAAGGAACATATTCTTCGTTATACTGACTCAGAATATCCAGAAAATTGTTTTGGGAAGCGACGTAAACCTGGTACCCACGCGACAAAATCCAAAGTTTGAAATTAAATCGATCATTTGCTTTGGGGGAAAGATGGTTCGGCACGTCACATGTTGTCCCACCTTGATATTAATGAGAGACAAAAAGCTATGATGTAAAACATACTGCGACAAAAAGCAATGATGTAAAACATACAACAACAAAAAAATATAGGAAGCAAATAGATAAGCCAAAACGCCTGAACAACACCGGTAGGAACTTACCAAGGTTGATGTGTCAAGCCAAACAAAACTTTGTCTTACCAACAACTAACTGTCAAAGTGCGTCGTAAAAGATCTGGGTACAGACAGCCAAAGTTGATCGCAACAGGAAATCCAAAGCAGCACAAGATAACCTATAGTCTGCCTTATTGTGTGCGTGGTGTATCTTGAGTCCTGCAAGTATTTTGTGAGCGGCTACGTCTTCCTGGAGGGGGTGGCTTACAGATGCTATGATTGCAAATGGATCCCTATGTAGTTCACAGAAGGGATCACGGATCACTTGCGAGTGGTGTGGTTTGTATGCATCGAAAGGAAATGGATCTCATCCTAAACACCATCGATTCCATGGCAGAAGTGAGGAGATTTCAAGTTATTTCAGCTAGGCTGAATTTTATTTTGGGTTACTTACCAAAAGGTGACAATGAAGCTCAGATCAATGATAAGAGCAGTTTCATAACTTCACAAATTCACTCAAGCTATTCAAATGTTATCTTAGGAGGTCTAAATCTGTCCACTTTCGACTGGATACTTGAAGTTACCACAAACTGTCTTAGGAGGTCTAAAACTGTCCACTTTCGACTGGATACCACAAACTGTTTGCCTACCAAGTATCTGGAGCAAATTTGCGGTAATGGCTTAATACATTTGGTTACAAACCCAAAACGAAGAGATAACATACGTGATGTTATCTTATCTGACGATCCTAGGATGATTTTTGACATCGACACAGAACCAGAACTTGGTCTTTACCATAACATCGTTTTTTTCAAACTGCAACATAACCTGAAAGAAGTTGACACTGAAAAGAAATGTGCAAACTTTTACAAACTTTGATTGTTTCTGGAGTCCGTAAATTGGGAACATGAATTCCAGAGTCTAGAATTCGAAGGTGTTGCATTGTGTTGCAATCATATTCGAGGGTGTTGCACTGTGTAGTAAGTCAATACGGAACACAGGCACTGTTAAGCGAAAATTTAACAAGGAACTATCTAAACTTCTGAGTAAAAAGCTAAAACTTTGGAAGCTACACTCAAAATCGTACTGTAACAAACAACCAAAGTACAATGATTAAAAAAACAATGTGTTCGCTGTGCCTAGGACATATCGGCCCAAAATAAAATGCAAATTCTGCAGAACGAAATATTTCAGCTCTTTTCCGTTTTTATCGGGATAAAACAAAGACCACAAGAGAAATCCCTCTGCTCTACGCTGAGTTAGTCAATGATAATCTGGGTAAAGCTGAATTACTGAATACTGAATTTTCACGCAGTGGTGTCCAGGATAATAACTTCCATCACAATCCACTCATGGAAACAACATAAACAGCTAGCAAACATAAAAAATGTTTGTGTTACTGTAACTTTCAAACTGCAAGATATCACCAATGCTATTAATGGGATGAAGCCGAGCCACACGATTGGACCAGAAGGTCTGTCGGCGTATTTCTGTAAACAAATCATTTACCACATAACGACTCCTTTGAAAAAAATCTTTGACCAGCCATTTCGTTCGGGTGTTATACCGGGTCATTGGAAAACAGCAAATGTCGTTCCTGTTTTCAAAAAAGGGAACCCAGCGGATCCAAAAGTATCGACCCATCTCACTAACGTCAGCACTGCAAGATCATGGAATCGATTACTCAGAACACCATGATGAGCTTCCTTGCCCAACATCGATTGGTAGATGATGACCAATTCCGATTTCCTATACCTGAATGCTCGGTCACCCATCAACTGTTCTCGGCACAGGACTTGTGGACTGAAGCTTTGGACTTGGGATTCGCTACCGATATTAATTGGTTTTGAGTTAAAAAGCTTCTACTGAAATTGAGTGTCTTCGGCTTTGCAGGAGACTTACTCAGTTGGATATCTGCAATTCTTTCTGATCGAACCCAGCATGTGAACATCGGTACATCAATGTCAAAAGATACAGCGCTTATCAGTGGAGTACCACAGGGATAAGTCATGTGCAGTACTTGAATGACTTAAATGCAGTGGGGACTCTGTCAAGTGTGCCAAGTTTGCAGAGGATCTCAAGCTTCACTCTGCTACAGTCCCTAAGGCTTCTTCAGAATAGCATAAATGAGGTTGAAAATTGGTCGGAAATGTGGCATCTGCCTCTTACAAAAAAAATGCATGCGTCTTATCATTGGAAAAAGCATTGACAACATAAGCTACTTTATTGACAACGAAGCCTTGCGAACGGTGAACAAGGTAAAAGACTACAGTCTGACTTTAAACATATGTCTCATTGCAGCTTTACAACCATGAACGTAAACCACGGAGCGGCCTTTGTTCGCCACTGTTTCACATCAAGAAATAGGCAGATTTTACTTTAGGTGTACTAGGTATACATGCTCTCATCCTGGAGTATGCAAGCCAGGTCTGGTCACCGCACCTCCTGAAGGGCATTGACCAGGTTGAGTCCATGTAGAGACGTTTTTCAAAAACAATCCCAGGACTAAGAGATTTTTCATTTCGTCTGGATTTGCTACTTACATGCAAAGATTATGCATCATCTAGTACCAGTTCAACTGCCATTCTTTGACAGACAAACATATAATAGTGGTCACGTGGTCACAGCCTCAAATTGGTTCTCCCAATGTGTAGACTTTACTGTAGGAAGTATTATTGATTTCTCCCATCAAGTTGTTCCGCCTCGAAATTCCCATATTCTGTTGCTTCTTTTAAAAAGTCCTTAAAGACCAAGTGAACCTACGTCCACACTAGAAGCGAACAGAGTGCTGCTCCTTTTAACCAAATTTACGAAAACCCTGGCGAAATATCAACATATGTGGACCTTCTAGTTAGTCTTTTTTTTTTTTAAAAAACTAGGCATTTTGTTATTTAAAAATTTTAAATTAAAAAAATTTATATTAACATTTGCAGCGAGTTTTAACCTGTAAATTTGGTTATTCATAAGTGGATGGTAAACAATCTCTTGTGCCCTCT
>JAHWFP010147886.1:0-24556 GCA_023313725.1 Lithobius niger
AGGGTGTGACCAGGCAGTAAATAAAGTCAAACAGTTATTTATTAAATCAAACGTATTGGTCCACTATGATCCTAAATTAAAACTGAAACTAGCCTGTGATGGCTCGCCCTACGGAAACGATGTGTGCCTGATGCATGTAATGCCAAGTGGGGAATTGCGACCTGTTTCCTTTGCTTCTCGAAAGCTAACCAAGGCTGAACAGGGGTATAGTCATTACGATCGGGAAGCACTCAGTGTGGCTTGAGGAGTTAAACGGTTCCATGAGTACGTTTATGTCAGAAATTTACACTGCAGTCTTACCTAAAGGCTTTAGTGTGGATTTATGGTCCTAAAAAAGGAATACCGCAGATGGCAGCAGCCCATGTGCAACGTTGGACAGTGATGCTCAATGCCTACAATTATGATTTCCAACACATACCTGGAAAGTAAAATTTAACTGCAGATGCACTGCCCAGGCTTCCCCTCCCAAATACCGGCAAGTTTGAAGAACCTGAGGCACAGTATAACGTTTTAGCATTAGAAACCAACTCTAACTTACCGGTGCTAAATGAAACGCTGGTATTGGAAAACAGAAAGGACAAGCTTCTTCCTAAGGGTTACAGATACGTAAATCACGGGAGGTCTGCTGTTTGCGATAACCCTGGCATGCAACCCTAGTTGACACGCCGCAATGAAATCTCTATCGAGTCCGACAATCTGTTTTCGGGATATAGAATCATCGTGCCTTTAGCTTTGCGTAAACAAATTCTTAGTGATCTGCATAGCTCACACCTGGGAATCGTTAAGCTTAAAGGCTTGGCTAGGTCTAAGGTGTGGTGGCCTTCAATTGAGCGAAAAGTAAAATCGTGTGCAAACTGTCAAGAATTTAAGGATACTCAATCTGCAGGACCCAAGCATACCTAGGAGTATCCAACTAAACCTAATGCGAGATTCCATGCCGATTTCCTAGGATCGTTGGGTAATTACATGTTCCTAATCATGGTAGACGCACACAGTAAAAATCCCGTTTGTGCATAAAATGAAAATGACAACATCTCCTGCAGTCATAGATATTTTCAATAACCACATTGCCGAATATGGCTTAATGAATTCGTAAGTTACAGACAACGGAGCTCAATGGACGTCACAGGAGTTTAAATCCTGGATAAAAACAAGTGGAATCCAACACCTAGTTTTTCCCCTTGGGTAAACGGCCTCGCGGAAATTTATGTCCATAATTTTAAGCGCATATACAAAGCTGCAAGGCGTGACGGTTCTACCATCCAAGAAAGCATAAATGCCTACTTATTATCATCCAGAATTACACTGAGTTCGGCAACCCAGGCTACAGCCGGTAAACTTTATTTCAATCGAGAACTAAAATCTCGTTTAGATTTGCTTTATCCTGACCGTGTTGCAATTGCAAAACGAAATCAACAAAAACAAATTAAAAGCACGCAACACCAAATGTTGCTTAAGTATCAAGTTGGTGATAAAGTGTGGTTTAGGGATTTCAGCACTACCAACAACAAACTGTGGGCTAGCGGTACTATAGTCAAACAAATGGCTCATCAAAATATACATAGTATTTACTGAAGAGAAGGCTGAAATCCGTAAACATCGCGACCATATTCGTGCACGTGTTACAGAAGATGTCGTTGATAATTCTATCAACTCGAATAATCCGGCGTCGGAATCTGTAAATTCACACATGAATAAAAATAGCGGTAATTTGAAGCTTCACTCAAAAACGAAAAACCGTGATTCTTTGGGTGGAAATTATAGCAAACACGGAAATCAGGTGTTTCCTTCAAATGAAAATTCGAAGAGACGATCAGTAGCCTCCCAATGTTACAAGCTGTCCGAAACGCAATCGTAAAGCTCCGAACAAGCTTGACATCTATACGTTAAATAAAAATTTTACTTCACTGTTGTCGTTAACTACGTTGTTTCTACGTTTGTCATCAGTTAATCGTACACTCAACTGAGAGTTTCATTTTAAACTGTGCGCTGCTCTCTACCGTTAACGTTCCTCGTTAATTTTAATTGTGCCTTGATTTGCAAAATGTAGTGTTTCTTGTTGCCTGTGAAAAAAAATAGATTTTTCTGTTTTAACCATTTATGTTTCTTTTTCTTTCATGACAAAATCCTTCCGATATCCACGAGATGCTGGCAGAGCTATAATATTAAGGAAAATTGGAAATTGGCTAATAGGGAAAATCATACACTAGACATAACGTGGTTCAATAAGCCATCTTCATGCACTTACATTTCGTCAGAGTGGCATGACCCGGATTCGAACCAGCTACCCAGTTCGCCCCCAGATCACTTGCATAGCTCCTTATAAGTCAGGCGGAGCTATCAGTCAGCTATATGGACATTACTAAAACACATCTGGAACAGCGGTGACAATTACAGCAAGCAGATTATTGGCAAAAGACATATAATTACTAGCCTACTGTGTTGCTGGTTAGAAATTTGCCAAAATGGTATAAAAATGTTAAACAAGAAAAGGATACACAATTCAACATCTTAGAAACTATTAAAAAATAAATTGAAATTGTTTAATGTTCACTGTTTCAGGCTGTTAAGTTTTCAGGCAGACCTTACAAAATAAATTGTTTTTATTATTATTTTACGTAACACCTTTCCAAAATGTTTAGCTTTTCCTTTGAAAGCGACTATTGCACTGTAAATTCGTAAGGATAGACAGAGAACTGACAAAAATACATGTAAACGGAAAATTAATATATATTTTATTTTTCAGCTAGAAAATAGTATTTTTTCTGTTTTTTTTTTATTTCGTCGGTTGTATTGTGGTGTTGTCATCGAGGCACCACAAGGTAGCCATTTTAGTTCCCATATGTTCACCTTCACATTTTACCATAACCTTAAAACCATAGTACATGAGTCTATATTGTAACATATTATGTGCCATACTATAAGAAGCCTTGACACCTTGAATAAATATCCTTTATTGCGTTAACCTACAGCAGTGTAAGTTCTTTGCAAGCAGTAGTAATGTTGTAGCAGAACCCACAGGATGTCACCACGCAAATACACCACAGTATGTGTTCTGCTGTTATAGAAATACATGCCAGTTCCAACATGCGACCACCACCCCACCATCAAGTGTTCGTATCCACGCTAAAAACTGTTCTTATGTGTAAAGGCTGGGACCTAGGGGTGTGGCAGCAACGGCGTCAGCACTGAATTATTTGGGGGCCGACATAGGGCACATCTGGAAACAGAGTGGCCCACGAACTATTTTTTCAAGGCTGGTGTATTACTTATTTTTATTCCATTTAATTTAAACTGAACGTAATATAAGTTTCAACGCAGTCTATTTTTTTTTTGGTAAAATACGCCGCATAAACACACAAAATAAATTAAGCTACCCATATATCGCAAAGTTGCTACAGAAAAATAAATACATAAAATGAAACAAAATTGTAAAAAGCTCAGTTTATTCATTTGATTTCAAGTTTACCCTGCAAGTTTATTTTATTTGATTTTTTAGTCGTGACCTGAGTATTAGGGTCGGGGGGGGGGCAGAGGGACAGAGGCTGAAATATTTGGGGGGATCATGGCCCATCCTGGTCCAACCCTAGTGCTGTCATTGGGTTTGGGGAGTTCCTATAACAAAGATCAGTAACTTTCCCCATCGAAAACCTAATTTTCTTTTTTTGCCAAACAACAATTCTTGGTTGGTGGCGATAGTCGTCTGTGGGATTGGACCCCCGAGCATTATGCAAAACCTTAAATAAATTCATTTTGCAAGTAATTTGTTAATTAAACAGTGCTTACCTGGGATGCCCTGGAATTCCTGGACTAAACAACGCCCTAGATACGTAACACCCTGGGATGAGTAACATCCTGCGATTTCATGGATTTCATGGCAATCTATCTGAGTGTACCAATTGTATTGTATCCATTAAGCGGGTGAAGTGATTGAATTAAGGGAAGTCATTTTTATTTTCAACATGTTTGCCCAAAATTGTGATTAAAGTTACTTACTTTTATGACGTATGGACATACACATAACAGACAAAACCACACGTTTATTATGCTCGTCCATGGAAACGTTCACAGTGCCATTTCGGACATGTTTTTTCTCTTCACTTTTAACACGATAAACATGAGAAGGCAAAAGTAAAAGGATATTTTATTACACAAAAGTAATAGGGATACAAGACGGGCTAGCATGCAACCACTAACACCGGTCTCAATTTAAAGAGTAAAAAGAATGTCTATAAAGATATACATAGAATATATAAAACACTCAATTCATTAAAACATAAAATCTAAAAATAATCTAAAAACACTTCATGGAATCTGAAAGGTCATACTTTTTTAGGTCCCTTTTAAATTGGGCGAGACTCGCCGATCCAACCGTCTCCGAAGGAAGACTATTCCAAAGTCTTACAACTCGGTTTGAGTAAAAAAAAAATTGTACAGTCCCGTCGAACAGCTCTAACCTCAAGCTTAAGAAGGTGTCCTCTGGTAAAACTGTTTTTATGAACTGTGAAGAACACATGAGGGCCGGTATCAGTCATACCTCTGAGAATTGAGAAAGTCCGTGAAAGGTCAGCACAAAGACCGCTCAACTCGAGTGATTCGAGCCCTAAGAGGCCCAGATGCTGCTGACATGATAAGATTGTAAGGAGGCAAGGGGAAAAAGGATGCCTAGCTGGAAATAAGCAATCGTTCGCAGTGCCTGTTATAGAAATTCGGTTTCACCACCCTGTCACTGCATGCAAGAAGGCAAGAGGCAAGAAAGGTTTACAGTGGTAAGGCGGATGCGCTGATTGCATGAGCGAAGCGAAATAAAATCAGCGTTTGTAAGCCAGTATGCGCAAAATTGTGATTTAAAAAATTTAATTTTGATGAAGCATGGACAAACACATGAGACAGGCTGCAGGATGTCAAACTGGAAATAAGCAGTTGTTCACAGTCCCCGTTATAAAAATTCGGTCTCACCGCGCTGTCATTGCAGGCAAGAAGAGGCAAGGGAGAAGAAGGTCTTATAGTGATAAGGGAGATGTGTTGAGTGAGTGAGCGAAGTGAACCAAAATCAGCGTTTGTTAGCCAGTATGTGCAAAATAGTGATTAAAGAAGCTTACTTTCAATGAAGCATGGACATACGCAAGACAGAAGAAGATGGGAGGAAAAGGAAAACTAACAGGAAGAAAAATTTCCTATCGCTGTTAACGTTTTAGGCAACACCGACCAAAAAATTGGGAAACTACCATGGGTGAATCAAAACCACGGCCGAAACAAAACCTTGGCAAAGCTGGGTACAAATGCTAGTTCCCTATAACCAAGACAGAACTGTGTACAGCAAATCGGGCATAAATGAATATAACCAGGTAAAAAATTGTTGGCTGCCATATGTCTAGATTTGCCCAACCCTTGTTAGTTACAAATTGAGAAGTTGTGTTGGTTTTTTAATCCATGCCAAAAAACTCACAGGCCCAATTTTCTCTTGTGGTACTTCTCCACCTGAGGTTTCTTGCTGCAGCATTGGCATTGTGACAGGGACACTACTGACACGCTGACGCACACCTCTTTCTTGCAGTGGCGGCGACAGCAAAGAAGGAAATTCTTGATCGGAATTCACTAACAAATATTCTGCCATAGATTTTGTTGGTTTATTTTTTCCTGGAGTTTTTGGTAAATTTGTCCAAACTTGTATCAATGGAATTGTTAATAGATGTTTAGTACTATTTGCTCCTGATCACTAACTGCCTCTTATCCACTAAAAAGACGATTATTATGCCAATTAGTGACTTGTCCATTAAAATAGGATTATCATGTGAGTTAGTGACTTATCCATTAAAAAGAGTATTATTATGCCAATTAGCGACTTATCCATCAAAAAGAGGATTATTATGCCAATTAGTGACTTATCCATCAAAAAGAGTAATTATTACGCCAATTAGTGACTTATCCATCAAAAAGAGGATTATTATGCCAGTTAGTGACGTTAGGTTACTGCAGTTCATCATCCGGTTCACGGTGTTGAAGTCAATGCTTCCGCCAAACAAAGCAATTTTTTTTAATTTACCTTGAGTATGATATTTCGAATCTTTCTGCATAACTTTTCCAGGGGCCCATCCGTATTTTCCATTTGGCGTATTATCTGTACGACATACTTGGTCATCTACCTCAAATGTTAGTTCTTGCCTATGTGTAGTTGGTTTTAACTCTTGGTCTTGTGCCTTCATAACGTTATCGTCATCTGATGGGAACAGCAATGATAATCATTTACGGACATTTCTGTTTAGAAATAGAATAGATGGATTGACTTGAGTTGTGGTGTGGGGAACATTTCTTGATTGCATTAAGAAATTTATTAGTGCTTTTCCTACACTTAGGTCTTGTACTATACTGGCTTTCATGGAGGATTTCAAACCTTAAACTAGGGTTTCTACACTGCCATTTGTAATAGGCCTATAGGAAATGCTTCTCACATGGCCGATGCCACATTCTTTCAAAACTATTTTAAACGTTTGATTTATGAATTGTGGTCCATTGTCAGACACAATAGTTCTACACAGCCCGCAAATAAGTCTTAAATATTTTCATTCGTGAAGTAAATGAATAAAAAATTTGAATGTGTACCAATTATGACGAGAAGCATTCTTCCTGCAAGCAGGCCGAAAAAAAATCAGTATGAAGATGACTCCACACTGCTGCGAGCCATTCCCACAAGTGGTTTTTGACTACAACACCAGTTTCTGTATTCACCTGTCATGGTTGACATTTTTACAGTGTTGCTTAGATTGATATCGATTTCAGGCCACCATATGTGAAAGCAAGCAAGTGCCTATATCCTGACAATAGCAGATTGCTCAAGATGAAGCTCAGCAAGGACCTGGAATGACCAGCCTATGACCCGAAAGAGTGCATTACTGTCTAAAGACAGTTCATGTCTAGTGAAAAAAAATTTTAAATCATCATTTTCAATCTTGTCTGGCCAGCCAACATTCGGGTACTGAAAAACTGTTGCCAGCAGCCTATCTTTTGAAGTAAAGGTTTCTAGCTAATCGACCAAAATGAGTAGCGATGCAGTTGTTTTTAAGTTCATCCCTTGCCATCCCAGTAAGGGGGTTCATAGAGGAACAGGCATTCAAGACAAAAAATCTGCTAAATTCTGCTTACCAGGGATATGCTGCAGCTGGAAGTCGTACTCATTCAGACACAATGCACACCTTTGAATCTGAGCAGCTGCCATAGCAAGAATGGATACTTTGCTGCCGAACAACACAGTAAAGCTTTATCCATCTGTCTGAAAAGTGATTCTCCTCCCAAACAAGTGCTGGTGGAATACCTTAACCACAAACACTGTAGATAGTGTCTCACAAGAGAATCGGGCACAGCCAAGTTTGGCTTTGCTCAAGGCCTGTGAAACAAAAGCTATATGCCTATGTGCTCCGAAATGCATATCATGCATCAGTGCTGCACTGACCCCTACCAGAAAAGCATCGCACACTTATTTAAAAGCCAAGTTAGGGTCACAGTGTGCAAGTATTTTAGCCTCTAGAAAAGCTTCCTTTGCCTATCTCACAGCAACAGAACATTGTTCGTTGCTAACTCGGGTGTTTTGGGTGACAGCAATCTGTTTAGTGGAGCCAGTATGGTTGCCAGATAGAGCATGAACTTGCCATACTGCATCATGAATCCGAAATAGGTCTTAGAATCTTTTAAATTTGTTGGCTGAGGTGCTAATCTGATGCTGTCAAGAACTTCAGGCTGGTTTGAGATTCCTGACTTATCACTTTGGAATCTAGGCAATTAATCTTTGTCTGCTTAAGTTTACATTTAGTTTACTGGTTGGCCCTAGTTTCCTTTTCGAGAATACCAGCATCTAATGCGCAGCTTTGTCCTTGAGCTCTGCCATTTTACTGGTAGACTTTCCCTTATAGTATAGGATGTATAGTCAACTAGACAATACCCATGTGGCACAAATACTTTTTATCAAACCAAAAATTAAACATGAATAACATATCATTTTTAATCTCTAATAGAGGACTGGATGCAACAGCTTTTTTCATTGATTATAAGCTATGATCACAAACATTAACCAAATATTAATGTTGACTCATTACTAAAACGTTTATTGAACCAAACACCTGGTTAACACCTGGTTTCTTGGCTTCTGTCTTTCAGGTGCTGACTACGTCACAGATGTGGGCGTACAAGCAAACGGTATGTTCGTCATACTTATTGTATGAATCTCGACAAGAGATGTGTGTAACGAACATTTTATAGTACATTTTTAAGCCAACATGTATTTTCGTTAAAAACGAGACATGTTTCCTTACAACTAATCGTAACTGTTGGTGTATAAGGCTTCTTACTGAATTTGGATGCAGGAAATCATCTGCAAACAGTCTCAATAGGAACACGAATAACACATTTTTGGGGGTCACCTTATTTTTGGACCTTGCATGGGGGGGGGGGGTCAACATTTTTTCAGGGTCTCGAAGAGGGGGTCATCGAAAATTTGGTGGTCACATTTTCATTTTCTCCAGCCTCCTTCCCCAACCATAAATAATGACTGGTCCCTTACCACTCTGGACTGCACAAATTTTTAAACATCATCAGTAAAAGCCTTTTACAAAGAGTTAGATTGACTGAAGTGATGTTCCAATGGTTAGTGATGGCTCGGGTAAGTCGCACTTTTATTTCAATTATTGTACGTATTCGTTGGAGGAGTTTGTTCAGGCTGTCAGCCACTCGGAAGGTTCCTCAAACCCACGTTGTTAGGCAAACGTGTCGACGGCAGATGATCGATTTTTCTGTGTATTTTGACGGCTCTGAAATAATGAACTGATTCCTATTGCCATTAACTGATTAAAAACTTTCCATTAGACACCATTACTTAAAGCAACACGTGAAAAATGGTTTCAAGTGAAATGGTCAATATGGGCCGTGTCCACTGTTCATTTTATTTTATTGGCAAAAATTGTCGGTAGTCCATCGAAGATGTATTTGCTCCAGTCAGCTCGTTTTCTTTATTTGTGCAGCAGTTACGTGGTTTTCATTTGACAATTATCGTTTCATTAAATGGTCAAATGCAACGGAAGTGTTATTGGCAACTGAAGGTAAAATGCAAATGTACATAACATGTTCAACATTATCACAATGTTAATATCAATATTCAGCATAGTGAACATTAATAGTCATAGTTCTTTTGGGTCGGCTATGACGTACAGTCGACAAAAAATAACTTTCTTCTATCCATGCTACTGTTGTTTACTTAGGAAGCCGAACCCAAACCGGGTTATGTGCCCCTATGTAGACGTGTGGAAATATATATCACATCGAAAACCAAAACTGGTAAAAGGGGCCGCCAAATACCGAATGGTTCGGCCTTTCAAAGGAGTGATATCAACACACTAAAACATTCGCCAAGTTAATTGCACCGCTTAATAGTTCGAAGGTTAAATGAAAACTAGAACATTGCTACTTTCGGTAGCATTGTTCAAGTTTTCATTTAACGTCCAAAGTATTGTTCGGTGCGATTAAGTTGGCGAATGTTTTGGTGTGTTGATATTACTCTTTTGAAGGGCCGAACCATTCGGAACTTTGCGGCCCCTTTTACCAGTTTTGGTTTTTCATATGATATCACTCCTTTTTTTTAAATTGTGTATTGTGTATTAATTGTGTAATAAACTGCTACGTCAACAAGAAATTGCTTTTCAACAATTTACTACCACCTTTTGTCTATCGGCCGAACTATTAACTTAGTCACCTCTTTATAGGTTTTTGGTTTTGTTTTAATTTTGTTGTAATTTGTTTTATTTAGTTAGTTTTGGTGTGTTGATATCAATCCTTTGAAGAACCGAACCACTCTCAACTTGGTGGCCTCTTCACCAGTTTTTGTCTTTGTTTATTTTGCTTTGTTTTTACAGTTGGACGGTTTATTTTTCGTGAATTGGACGTGAAAACAATTTCTTTGCAACGTTGTTTCGATTTATCCTGATATACTAGTGTGTGTCTAGGCAATCACGTCAGTACACACGTTCTCATTGTCCGAACGTTGGCCGTCCAATGAGAGACGATGCCGACAATATTAACAATGGTTATATAATCGGGCCACTAAGAGAATGACTTGAGGTTATCATCGATTGTTTAAGTCGTGGCCTCGCTCGCCTGTTTTTTTGGTGCGCGCAAGGTGCGCTCTCCATTACCCGTTACGAAGGCACATTTATACTGTATGTATATTTCGTATGGTTTGGCAACGCTATATTATGAGCTTGGTCCAGGGAGTTCCTGTCGCTAGAGACAGCTGCGAATACGATCGAATCGAGCTCGCCCGTGCTTTGAATTCAATGGGAATGATGTAACACGGTCTCGTTTCGAGACGTTGTTATGGCTACTACAACACATGAAATAATTTCAGCAATGAAGAAAGATAATTTATGGTTCCTCCCACAACATAGTGAAGTGAGAAAATGTTTGCTCCAGTAGAAGTACTTTTAAAAACGATTTAAAAAGAAGGTTCGTACTTAAACGTCGCGCTTAACGCATCCTCCTCTAGTGGTTGCTAGGCAACAACAAGTAACGCAGGCAAGCCATTCAAATTCAGCTGCCCAAAAGCACAAAATAATTGAAACAAACATTGAACAAATATTGAATTAAATACTTTTAATTTATTTAAGAATTTATTTAATTCATACAAATAAAGTAAAATAAGACGAATTAAGAATAAATACGAATTTATTTCAACGTGTCTAAATAAAGCAAACTATCACGAAAAACTGTTGGACTACGACTTAAATCGATAGAAGCAGTCTCGTGATTTCGGCTGTGTTTGGGGATGCGAAAATAGTCAACAATAAATTCACACGTGTGACCTTGAAGCGTGTGCAAATCCTTGTAGTAATACATTGACAGTGTTAGTTGTCAGATAAGCATGCATTTCAATGCGACCGCTCGCTTGTTTACATACGTAATCGGTACAAAGTGTAGTTATAAATCAACTTCGTCTTTTGTCCACTCCCGATAATTTCGTAAGATTTCTCGTATCCAGACGTTAAGCCTTTAGTGTTGCACAAACGTTTTGAACCCTAAAACGAAAAAAACTGAGAAAAAAACTGAGCTGCAAAATGGTTGATAGACGCGGCCGTTTTTTTCCCCGACGTCTGTAGATAACTTGGCCGGAAAAGCTTATAGGCTTAACGCACCTTGCAGGAGCCGTATAGAAAAACCTCACGACAGTACCAGCCATTGCACACATTCTGGATTGTGTGTTTGTTCTAAACTCTCCACATTCACTCACCCTAGATTCGAAATACTTTACGACGTTTTAAACTATCTCCCGAGCTTGACTGTGTTACCGCGCTTCCCTAACGAAGCCGAATTCGACGCCATGTTGAGCTCGATTGAACTCGCTGTCGGCAAGGTGCACCTATCGTACTGGCAAACATGGGCGATATTCGACGAACGCCGAGTCATTCTTTCAGTGGCCGGACTCTAACAATATTTTCGTATTTACTCGCCCTCCCACGCCATCCCCGTTACGCCCCCAGGCTCCAAACACAAAAGGTACGCAGTTCGTATTGTACTGCACCCATTCGTCCAATTTCATAGCTGAAAGCCTTCCCGTTATCTCGGTATGGATGAATAATCACCCTATGGGATTTAACATGGGGATGAAGGGACTAGCTAGCTAGCTGTAACACATTTTCAACGTTATTGAGGGTCAGATATTGCATTGAAAGCAGCTTAGCTGCATTCCTACATGAGTTAATTTTTGTCAGGTGGGTCATTGCTCTAGATTTCAACACAATTTAAGGTTTTGTACCATATTATTATTTTTCCTCAAGCACCTGAAATGTGCCCAACTAGGATATAAGACACTGACGCTATGGCGTCGCGCTACAATGGTTTACAACCTCGACAATTGAATTGATGTGATGTTTGTTGTGATGTTTGTTGCCTAACTTGGCGCGACACACTAGCGTCTGTATAGATAAAGCTCTGCAATAACGTATTTAAACAATGGAAGAAAATGAACAGCATTTAATGACGTCAGCTCGCAACAATTAGCGATACAACAAAAGATACTAGTCCGTTGTATATACGTTTGCCGTTTTCATTGTTTAAAGGTGATACGAGATATCCAATAAAGCATATTGGATTGGAGATATCCCATATAGTATCAATTTTAAACAATGGTGTAGCTGATAAGTTAATTCCGTGTGATTTTTAAACAATGGTACATCTAAGGGACCGTTCATTATTTATCAACGGGGGTGATGACGGCACATTGTCGTCATCAACATAAAAAAACATTCATGACCCCCGTTTGGTGTTAGAGAATTTTTTGCCCCCACCCAACCCCCAAAAAAATAACATTAAAATTTTCATTTTCATGAAATGAGTGTACGACACGTACTAGGCCTATTTTAATACCTTTTGCAATATGCTGAGCAAAAATAAATTTATTACATTAACATTCTATAACGTTCTGTGCACTTACTGTTTTCCAGTTTTTTTTACTAATCCCATCCCCCTCCTGATATGTGTGTAGCACCTTCAAAAAAATGTGTAGCCCCCATCCCCTTCATATAAAAATTTTATGAGTCCCCCTCATTTTCGTTTACTTCCCTCCCACGTTCATAAACAATGAACGGTCCGTAAGTTGATGTCGTATGTACTTTATTTTACCATGCTACTTACACCTAAACCACGCATCACAATGCAGTTGCATGGCATAAATCAAACAGTTAATGATAAAAAAAAAAACTGAGCAACAAACCTTAAGACTGTACAGCAATCAAATACTTAGCCTATCCCAAATCAAAGCCTGCTCATGTTCGGAAAATGGCTGTGATTACTTTTTTTTACAGTTTATTTGATTGCTCTTCACAGATTGTTGGAAAGATTTCTTGCATTTGTGTGGATTCAAAGATGAAATTCATAGCTCAGATATTTTTAGATATATTCGCTTGTTTCGTTGGATGGCTAAGCAGATTTTTTGTAGGATTGGTAAGGGATACCGATCTGTGAGGAGAGTGGCCCGAGCACTCCATGATCGACATATAGCCATTTGCCATATAATATACTCTAGTGAAAGTTATAGATTAAATTGGCGAATGTTTGGTGAATGGGGCTGATTAAATTAGCGAATGTTTTGGTGTGTTGACATCACTCCTTTGAAGGGCCGAACCATTCGAAACTTGGTGGCACCTTTTACCAGTTTTGTTTTTTTGATATGATATCACTACTTTTTTTTTAACTGTGTGTTAGACTCAACTCAACTTGCCTGCAGATGTGTAATAAAGTGTCCCGTGTCAAAACCAAACCGTTAGGTTTACATGTAAAATTTTAGCACTACACGAATAAGAAACACCTTTTAAGCAAAATCGTGGAACTGTAATAATTTCTTCTTCGACTGCTGTAGGTGTCATGGAAAAAGAAGCCTGCTGGTTAACACGAATATCTCATTTGTAAGAGGTCCCTGGTCGAGCCTGACTGCAGCCATCCATGGCACAGTTGGGAAAAGGGCTCTGTGGTACCTCGCGCTCATGTTAATTATGGTATGTAAAAGATCCTGGGATTTCCGTTGGGAAATAGCTAGCAAAATTATCTTGCACCATGGTTTCGGCTGGGCAGTACGACAAACCTCCATGATATAGGTTACAGGCATTTTCGAGAAACGAAGAGCGGGTAATGCCTTGTGCTCATGTCGAGTGTAGCATGTAAATAAATTTTAGGAATTTCCTGTTGTAATTTCCTGTGGCCATCGCGGCTGAGCAATGAGAGAGCTCAGCCTGGTTGCTGGAGGTTTTCGGATCTGGTCGAACCCCTGGAAAGGGGACCTTGGCAAAGTCCCCTCCAGGACTACCGGCCAGGGTAGCGTGAGAGGCAACGATGCTCCTTCAGCAGCTATGGAAACTATACTGGCCAATTCTGGACAATCGGTCGGCCCCTACGATGATCGGAGGTTTCCCGGATGGAATCCACGGGGTGGCACCGCCCTTTACCGGATATTTCTTCTTCTCTAAAAGTCTGGTAATGTTCAAAATTCAGCCATACGAGCATTAAATTGCTTCGACTGACTTAAGACTCTAAAGAACTTAATTAAAAAAAAATATTAACTAGTCAAATTGTCCCTCTCACTTTCTGGCACTGTGACTACTGCTGGGCAGGCATTTAACTTCCAAGTTTAAGAATTCCTGACAGTTGAAACGTTATTTTCTGAAAAGTAAGGGTTTCGGTCAGTGTTATTCTGGTTTGACACAAGAGACAACGCACCAACCCAAGTCCTTGACTTCGTGCGTGCAACATGAAGGCTCTTTTAACCAATTGTTAGCTCTGGCTATAATAATAATTTTATTCTTCCTTTCCAAATTTGAGGTGGAGAAAACTTACAAATCGCAAAGATGAGATCTGCCTCCAGGGAAGGCTCTCAGAATATATCATGGAAGGGGGAGAGACTCTAGAAAGACGATACAAGTTAAATGTATCTAGTGTTTGCTATTAAGCATAAGATTTGTATGATGGGGGGAGTTCGTAAATTTGTGTGTGATATAAGCTTTTTGTTTCTCCAGATTAGGGAAGAACATTTTCAGACTTTCCTCTTTTGCATGTAGTAAGTAAAAAAATAGTTCAGGGACCTTACAGACCCCAAATGGGTGGGGATGGGGGGTCATCCCCACCCTTACATTGGCCATTGTCTTCCTCCACTGAGCTGATTTCCGATTTCCTCCTTTTCCTAGATTTGGAAGTGACCTAAAAATGCATTAAAACTTCTAAAAACTCTTCAGAATTGAAGTATCCCTCTGTTAACTCCTTTTTTTCACCCAGAGAGACTGTCATCACTGAAATCGGATCAACTCAATTAGTTTCAGCTCATTCAGTGTTCAGCCCGTTGATGTTGTAGGGCAAAAGGATAAAGTTTAGTAGCTGTTTATTTAGGAAAAGTAAACGGACGCAATGATCCATCAGCGAATATCATACACTCACGCTTCAGCGAATGTCGGGACCAGAATCGAATAGTGAACCAGTCCATTGCTGTAAAGCCATTACAGATATGACCACTCGTCCACTGGCAATATCGACAAAAGGTGTTTGGCAGCCGGTTGGTGATGGACTTGTCAGTTCGATCAGGGTCATGTCACTTGATGCAGGAAGAGAACCCAGGTGTTCCTCCACGTTTGGGGGATGAGGGATCAGGAAGGGGAAACAGGAATGAGGAATAGGAACGGATGATGGGGAAAAACCATGTTGTACCATAGATAATACCAAGAATTTATAGGGTTGGGGAGGAGAATATGTAACACTAAAAGGTCCCTAGCGGAACGTGGTACATTCATTCTTATTATTTCCATCCGAGTTTTCAGAGGGCGCCACGTGTTCCGTCTTGTAATTTTTTTCTCATTTTTCACCCCAAATCTGTAGTAAACTAAATTACAACTAGGCTAACAAACTAAATGATAATTAAAGACAAGCTAGTTTCGTTTAGTTTAGTTTAATTTTAGGCTGAAAACTGAGTAGAAATTCCTACATAAAACTCATGGCGCCCTCTATAAACTTATACGGAACTAATAGGAATGAAGATGTTTTAGTAGGGGGGTCTCATTTAAAATTCTCCTCCCCAACCCTATAAATTCTTGATAATTCCAAGATGTGACTGAGACATATAACTATAAAAGAGGCTAATGGATGCATTGGGATGCCCTGCGATGTCCCGGGATACATAATACAACGTGTGACAAATGTAACAATTCAGTAAACTAAAAACTAAGTTGAAACAAAATCATTTCTTCAAACAGGAACTTAAGGATCTCCCACAACCGACAATACCAGTATAAATCACTCCGAGTACTTCTAGTTTCTAATATATTGGTGTTGTCGAAGGCATCTATTCTTTGTCACTTTGAACTGAAAAACGCGAAGGTTACGATACCTGAGGCACCCTCTAATATCGACGCTGTAAATGTAAGCTAGTACAGATGCAGCAACACTGCTTATGTGAAGAAATATATCTCTCATATGCAGTCTCGTTGCATCTGTACTAGCTTAAATTTTTTGCGTCGACCATAGAGGGTGATTCGGGTATCGTCACCTTCACGTTTTCCAGTTAAAGGCAACAACGAATACAACCCCTAATCTGTCAAAATCACATTACCTGTTTTCTTTAGGCAAAAAGTTTACATTTTCATCTAGTCTTTAAAGATTTCGCTCATGATACGGTTATAATTTCGTTTCAGCTATAATTTCGAATGCGCCTTCCTTTGAAGATTTTGATTAGAATTCGGATATAATTTCGAGTTCGGTTATAATTTTAAATGCACTTTTCTTTGAAGATTACGATTACAGTTTAGGTTATAATTTCGATTTCGATTATAATTTAGAATGTGCCTCGTTAGAACGAGAGAACTGGATTTATTAAATCTTGAAGTGTGTCCATATTTTTTGCTGATTTTGGTGAAATTTAGATTTAGTAGAGAAATTGTGGTAGGTTTAATTGCATTCATTTATTTATTTGTTTAAATGAAGACGTAAACTGTTAGTTTCCAGAGGGAGTTAGACAGTATTAATAGGCTCTTGAAAGAATGAGATTTACAGTAAGCTTGATAATTTCATTGTAACGTATAGTTTTCCTAAACGTAACGATAAACAACCTCTTCCTGCAGCAATATAAACTTGTTAAATTTCTCATTTCATGAAAATAGGATGAGCCTTCTCTAGATGTTTCATTTGTACGGTGGAAAAAACGACGCCTAAAAAATGCCAGAAAACGGTGTCTGTGAATCAATGTTTGTACAATCGAGAAAATTGACTTAAATGTAAATAAAGTTTAAATAAAGACTGTGTGCTTCTTTGACTAAAATGTGTTTCTAACAACACATCCGTTACGGAATCTTCGGCGTGTTTGATGTTGTACATTTAAATGGTGAACAGCAACACAAGTAGCAACATCGGTTAAAAGAAAATTTAAATTTATTGACTTTGCCACAACACAGCAGCCAAAGCCAGAGACAATCAGATTACTGACGGCAAGCCGGTGAGTACAAAGTAAGAAATAAGGAGCGATTTATGGTATTTAAATGTGCATTTAAAGACACTTTACCTTAATCTCTAAACGTTGAAAAGAATTCATGAATTAAGTATATTCTCAAACAACCTTAAGGAAAATTCAAATACGTTTACGTCATTTCGCTTATACTATTCTCGTATGCACAGAAGATTGTTTCAACTTTCACTGACTTCTTTTATCTTCAAAACGAAATCGCTTTGCGTGCAACCAGAACTTTTACGAAACTCAGGAATTGAATCCTAATCAAATGCTCTCATTTGAAACACAATGTAATAACAGTGTGAAAAATCAATGACATGATGGCAACTTGAGGCTGGATGCACTCCCTGCCAAAGCCGAGAGGGAAATTTGGGTAATCCTGATCGAAAATTTCTAGGATCTTTTACATGGCATATGGGAGCGAGGCATCACAGGGTCTTTCTGTTTCTGATAATGCCAGGAGTGGCTGACGTTAGGATCGAACCCGGGACCTCTTGGAAATGAGACAGTTATGCTGACCATCAGCTTACCTTGTCCCGATATGTTAGCAGCTACTTGATTGGGTATTTTTTCTCAGGAACTGATATTAAGTATATATACCAAACAAGCCACTTTTTATACAAGGATTTCATACAGTAAACAACTCTATCTTTTGCACTGCAAATATTGCAGGTATGATATTCACTTCTCATTCACAGTTGGAAGGACGAAATGGTTCAGGTTCTTTTCTGACGAAAGATTACTGCAATCAAACCACAACCGTTAGTATTGAAGCCATGAAGACTCGTGAGCTTACCGTATTGTGTAAATTTGCTGTCTATCACTGATTATCTACCGCTAATAATAATCGTAAGATTTTATGTCTGTTTTTAATGTCTGCTATTTCCCTGAACACAGTGGTGTTTTATTTTATTTTTTTTTTTGTTTCACAGTAAAAATAGTGTGTTTTCACTTATCTGAAAAGTCAAAATCTAGTTACCCCTTGAACAATTTTAATGATCTACGAATTTTAATTCCGAAATAGGGCATAGAATGGACGTGGAAATTTTAATTAAATTGATAATAGGATAAAATGTTATCAAGGATACAGACAGGTGACAGACAGACAGACACAAGCACGATGTGAAGTAACTTTGCTCCGTTTCCCACTGAGTATCAACAAAAATAATTTGTGCCTAATCCTGTTTGATTACACGTTCTCCTGATTTACGATTGCAAATTTAATCAGACACAACGCAGTATTTTCTTGCTTGAATCCGTGCTGTGAGTCAGGACGGTTACATATTTGTCTGGATTTTGTGGGACGGCTATAGATATCCAAACAGTTAGCACCACACAACTTTTACTCTGATGCCACCAAGAGGAAAAGCATGCTTTATGAAACCCGTGATTAACAGCACGTAAACTCTGTTACAATTTGGCAATGTTGTTTCAAGTTCATCCTGGCATACATAACAAAGGAAGCTCGACACTAACTGACAAAAAACTTAGTTCATGAGAATAACCTTTGCCACAGTGCCGTGTATAATCCATCCTCTTTACGTTCCTTATCCCACAAAGGTGATAAAATTTAATCTGTTGTTAACACTCTATTTTGCAGGCCAACAACTGATGTTGAACCATTATTATTGAATAACTGAAGAGTCTAATTATGCACTGCAGAATTTCTCCACCTATTATTTTAACTGTCCATTCGACAGAAAACACAACAAACAAATCAATCTATTACGAACTATGTCGTCCTGTCGTTTTGTTGGGGAACGTGCTTGGTCTTATTACGTGGGACATCTGCAGTGTTTCACAGAAAGATACTACGTCACATAGTTGGAAACACACCGCGAGTGTCTTGCATACATTAATGAGCAGGGTACTCGTTATTTGCATTTGCATATTTCAAATGTACCTCGTTTTCTCAACGGCAAGCCAATACAGTCAAGTGCGAATGATGGTACACAGCGTACAATACGTGATTCCCGTGAGCTTTATAATTATGGTAATATTTTTTTGCATCTTTGAAAAGAAGCGTTTCCTGAATCTGTTTCAGTGTTTAAATAGTGCAGAAAAGCTACTGAAGGGAAATATTAAAAGGCGGCATTTCTTACTTAAGACCACTGCACTTCACTTCGTCCTCAGCATCGTACAGCTGGCAGTTTGCGTGCCCTATATGATAAGCAATTCAAATCCTGTAGTGGAAATGTGTTACTTCTGCATCGAATGCGGCCATGATATCTTTGTCTGCATATTTTTCGTCGTTACTGCTACATTATGCGCTGAATGCTTGTCAACTCTTAATGTGGAATTAAAAGAAGCCCTTGCAAATGACGCAACAGTTTTGAGTGAGTGCCTGCACCAGGTTCACGACCAATACAAAGAATTATACAAAATGGTAGAGGCTGCTCAAGACGCTTTCTCACTACTGATTGCTGGAATATTGCCACGACTCGCTTTTGAGTTGTGTTTCCAATCCTATTGGGTGCTGAACAATAACAGCTTTGATGTCTCAACTGCAGCCTCTTTGTACATTGCCATCGTAATTGTATACCGCTTATTTGCTATATCTTCTGTTGCAGACAATATTACAACAAAGGTAAGGTAACTCGTAATCCACCTTTCTTTCCACAAAGTTGCAACTACAGGGTGGTCACAAATGATTAATCTCATTTTGAGCATTTATTACTTAAAACATAAAAAAGCTACATGAATGCAGTTTGCTTCTTTACAAGGAACAACTCAAAAAGTTTTATGCAGCGCTGTTGCCAAAGCATTAAGACCAGCATGCACTGCGCGTGACGTCACTTCCTAAAAATGGCGTCTGCACAGCAGAAGGCGATGTGTGTTGTTTGGATGTGCGAAACAAAATCCGTTATTTCAGTACAAAAACAATTCAGAACGAAGTATGGAGGACAGGCACCTACAGGACAGTCTATACGACGGTGGGTTGAACAGTTTAAAGAAACGGGAAGTGTTACAAAGAAGAAGAGTAGCGGTAGACCACGCATGTCAGAAGAACGAGTGGAAGAAGTGTGCGAATTGTTTCATCGAGTACCGATTGGATATTTTGCGCACTACGCAAGGGGCCCATGTAGAAGTGTACTGACATGCGAAACTGTATGTGTCATAAAACTTTTTGAGTTGTTCCTTGTAAAGAAGCAAGCCGCATTCATGTAGCTTTTTATATATTTTAAGTAATAAATGTTCAAAATGAGGTGAATCATTTGTGACAGACCACCCTGTACTTTCTCCACATATGAACTGATGGGGGGGGGGGAAGAAGAGCGATTTCCCCTGCCTTTCTTTGGAAAATGTCCTTTTTGTTAACATAAATTTTTCTTTTGGCAACGAACGTTTTTGTTGACTTTCGCAGTAAAGCCAAGCAATCGATGTATGCAATTTTACAGACGTCCTATTATTTTATCATACTTTTTTCATAAAGCCATGCAAAATTTATAAAAAGTTTATTGGGCACAACATCTGTAAAAAAAGACATTTATTGAATGGAACAAGTATTTTTACGTGGAGGTTTTGGACAGGTGGCGTTGCCAGAGAAACACCAATTCAACTTAGCATGGGCGAAATCGTGCACACATCAGCAAGCCTGCCCCCGCCCCCCCCCCCCCCCCCACAGGTCTACTCCCAAACAGAGTGTGTCCTTTTGCCTAAAGTTTGCTACTGCCTCCTCGGGGGTCTGTGCATGCCACTACAAATGAATAACTAATCACTGTTAAGGGCTCATTTTAATATTACCATGTGTAGTGTGCACATCAAAAAAATTCAATCTATATTTCCTTTATAACAACTAGAATAGGATAGACCTTCAGAATCAACCCTTTAAACAACTCACATGTAATACTTTACAGTGTGCGAAGCACCACAAAATAATATTAATCAGTGGTTGATCCGTGTGCCACTGACTTGCAGAGGAAAGACAATCCAAACAATAGGATTGTGGTATTAATGTCGTGGGGGATGAACAAAATTACATCGTACACTGAAGGACCCCATGGAATAAGTAAATGTCAAAGCATTGATATCACAAGAATGAGTTGGTGTAAGGTATTTAATGAACATTTTTGGTAGAGAGACATCCAAGGAAGTGGAATCGTTCGAGGTTCAATGAAAAGCAGTCGTTAAAACAGACAGTGTAAAAAAAAACTAAAGGTTTATTGCATCTATTGTTTTTAAATAAATAGAACTCGAAAATTACATGTGTGGGGGGATAAATATGGCCGATTGTAGAATCTATAATATTTCCGAAAATTATAATTCATGTTAAAGCTACATGTATGCATGCTGCAGACGTCTGTAGATTTACAATATTGCAATAGCTTTAAAAATAAATGTTAATTATGCTTTATTAAAATTTTGACAGGCTAGAGTTGCGTCAGAAACTCTGAATAATATTCATCCTAGGAACATATCGGCTGTAGAAGGGATTCAGGTATGTATACTTTCCACGATGCAGCATATTTCTAAGGCTTACACATTTTTATCAGCAGTTTCCTAGGTTTCGGGTAGCTTACTCCTTTGGAGGTTGACACACTCCCCTGTCAATGCCATTGTACCAGAAGCCGATAGGACAATTTTACTAGGTAAATTCCATCAAAAAATCCTCGGATATTTTACATGCCACAATCGATGTGGGCACGAGGCATCACAGGTCCCGTCTCTTCCCGAAAATACCGGGGGTGGTTAGTGTCTGGATGGAGCACACGACCTCTTGCAGAAGATATGGTCATTCTAACCATTATGCTATTTTGCCCCAATAGTATACTGCACGAAGAATTGTTTATATATGAACAATTAAACATGTTAGGAAAGGAACTGCTGCTTTAGCCAATCTCACGTAGGGGGGAACCAAAGGTTTTACATGTGGTTTTATGATTAATTCAGATGGAACACAACTGGTTTTGATCTTGGTGAGCGAGGAAAAGATAAGGTAAGACATGAACATAGAGTTAATATACCCTTTAATAAGTAGAGTAACTTGAAGACATACGAGTTTCCTTTCGCAGACAAAAGTGGCTTGGCATTGTCGAGACCTACTAGTTTCAGTAAAGGCCTAACATATTCAAGGCTTAAAAAGACAATGAACACACTTGCGTTTTATTAATGTTCGTAAGCAGCCAACAAAGCTGTTATTTTTTTTCAAATTCCTTGAGAGTTGTTCGTTCAAGAACTTCAAGTTGAAGAAAAACGAATAGCAACTCTGTGAGACGAACTGACGTTAGGATTTTCAATAAACGTTCTCATGATAGTGAACCGTAGATTTATTGACCACGCAGACACCAGAATAATTGAGGTTCATAGCTCGCCATTGTTCTTATTACGCACAGCGTTTGCAGGGTTCGTCGCTAAGCCTATACTCAAATACAGGCCTAACGACACCAATACAGCATACTGTTGATCACCTGCACTATCATGTAACAAAGGTTTATTGTTGTTATTATTATCAATATACTTCTGATTTACTCCCTAGCATACGTGAAACAAATAAGTTCGTATACCGTATACAACTTGTACATTATCCCATATCCAGCAGTTTGCAATGGTGTTGGTAGGAATAACTGAGACAAAACGCATATTTATGGTTTAAGCCCCCAATTATTCCCTCCTCGTGTGCCCTTGTGCGAAGGTTTGCGCACCAGACTAGATCGATCCCTCAATAGCCATCTTAGAGCCCCTCTCTACGGCTACTTTTGAGTCGTCGAACTGCGTCTTGTCATTCGGTTCCTTACCTTAGTTTCAACCACCTGCACACCAAAAGGTGTGGGAAACTTCTGATCTCGTTCATCATTTAACTCGCCGAGTTTCACGACAAAAGAGGAAGACGGCGCGAACATGTGCAGACCTTTCGTAGTTGACAATGATTGCACGGTGCGCACCCTAGCCTTACAGAGAAGCCTCCTGCAAGTTGCTTCGTGAGTGGCTGCATGTATACGGTTTCGCTCGTGAATCCGAGTTGTAACATTCCTTCCACCTTAGAAATGAGTTATGGCAGTAAGTTTAGCCGAATTTCTCGCAAGACGTTATTTCTGCTCTAATTCGCCAAGGTAAAAATAATTTGCCAAGGTTTATAAAAAAAAATTAAACCCATACCAAAAAAGTTGCCCACCAACCGAGGCTGGTACCTATTTGCCATAAGTGGGTTGCAAGTTGAGAAAATTAAATTTTATTTATCTATCATTTTCTTTTGGGCACCCGATTTCTTTTATTGGACATCCTGTAGAAAACAAAAGGCATGTTATTAAACACTTTACATCCTAATAACCCATTTGTCTGAAAAATAACTTTAAAAAAATAATAATAAATGATACGCTAGAGAGGGAAAAACTTTATTTTTCCAAACCATTCATGCCTCACAGTATTAGCATATGACACAGGCAAGATGTGGGGGAAAAAATGGAATCTATTGTAGTTGCTAATTAAATTTAATGCTGATAAGAATTAACCAATTTTAGTAATTGCACTAAACTAATTGGAACGGCACTATTTATGAATTAGGACGGAGATGCGTTATGAATTCTATTTTTCGTTTCGCACCAGCCCCCACACAGGCTTGCGTGTATCTACTTCGATCCTGGTTGGATTAGTGGTTTAAGTACCCAAGAATTAAACTTTTACAATTTACACTTGTTTAGACAATAATACGCCTTTTTATTTCTTTTAAATACGAGAAGAACAATTGAAATCTTTTCCATATAGCTTTTTATAAAAAAAAAAAAAGAATTAGAGATTAAACAACTTAGTACCATTTCTTGCCACAAGATACCGTTGTTAGCCAAATGTGTCAACCTAACTGAAGTTCCGATAACTCATGCATTTTTTGTTGTTATGATTTTGCTTATTGTCATCGATGTTTGTTTAGGAAAAATAAAGATAAAAATATAAACATACAAGTTAAGTCAGTTAATACCCTTTGCTAACAACGACTTCTAGCGGCATAACCTCAATTTTTCTTTTTATTTTATAAAATGCTGTATGGAACGGATTTCAGTTTTTTTGATAATTTAAAGAGAGTTAATAATTAATAGTTATTGGTGAGAAACGAGAGGTTATTGATTTTTAACCCACGGCTGCGATTATTGGCCCTGCTCGAATATGCGAAGGCCGAGGGCGGAGCCCGAGACATTTGCATACGAGAGCAGGGACAATAATCGTAGCCGTGGGTTGAAAATCAATCACCTCTCGTTTCAAAACCTATAATTGTTTTAAACCACGGTTGGAACATCAAGCTAACTCATATAATAACGTGTTTGTGTTTTGTGAAAATTGCTTCAAGAAAACATTGACCATCAGTATCCTCGATATGAATGAAGGCCATACCATTTTTGTTTGTGGAGGGGGAAGTGTGATAGATGGACGAGTCCTTTTGCTCAAACTTTGTGGAGGGAGGGGAGGGGAGAGTTAGACAGAAGCGTCGGTTAGCAATACAAGCTGGGTTTACGGTGGAAGTTCCTCGTGTTTTTCGAAGCGTTTATCGTGTTTGGAGCAAATAATTCGATATGTGAGACAGCAGGGATAAAGTGACATTTTGAGAAG
>JAHWFP010147889.1:167-24186 GCA_023313725.1 Lithobius niger
ATAGAAAAATCTCTTCTTTTCTCGACCTTTCATTTTAAATTCTCGTGACTTCTCGTCTCGGTCTGAAATAGAAAATTCTCGTCTTGTCTCGACCTTTCATTTTAAATTATGGTGATTTTCGCGTCTTGGTCTCAAATAGAAAAAATCTAGTCTCGACCTTTAATTTTAAATTCTGGTGACTTCACGTCTCGGGTGATAACAAAAAAATCTCGTCTTGTCTCGACCTTTAATTTTAAATTCTCGTGACTTCTCGTCTCGGTCTCAACCTTTAATTTTAAATTCTTGTGACTTCAAGTCTCGGGCGCAAACAAAAAAATCTCGTCTTGTCTCGACCTTTAATTTTAAATTCTTGTGACTTCACGTCTCGGGCGCAAACAAAAAAATCTCGTCTCGTCTCGACCTTTAATTTTAAATTCTTGTGACTTCTCGTCTAGGTCTCAAACAGAAAAATCTCGTCTCGTTTCGACCTTTAATTTTAAATTCTTGTGACTTCTCGTCTCGGTCTCAAACAGAAAAGACGACCTTTAATTTTAAATTCTCGTGACTTCTCGTCTCATCTCGGTCTCGACTTGAAAAAATCTCGTCTCGACTCATTTATTCCTCGACTTTCTCCATTCTCGACTTTTTTCCCCCTCGTAATGTTGTTATGAAAGACAAGGAATGCCCGCAACAAAATTAATTATAATTTTTACTTAAGTTTTGTATCTGGATGACGGGCCTTCTCCAGGTCAAGAGTGGTGGCATTCGAATGAAACTAACTTTCCCATGCTGGCAAAAGCGGCTCATGACTTGCTCGTGACCTGCCCCCTGGTTTCCAGCCGAACGTCAGGTTTCCCGTGCTTTTATAATGATTCGGAAGCACAGAAACAAATTAAACTCAGAATCAACTAAAATTTTGTTTTATTTAAATTAGTGGAGTTCATGCGAAATATCAAATTATCTTAGAAATTCTAGAGTAATTGCTTCAGTATTTGTGCAATTACTGAATGTTGGAGAAAAAGAAAATAAATACACGATAAAAATTAAATCTTTGAAATAAATAGCATTGAATTTATGTGTGCATTGTTTGAATAACTTAGACAACGTTTGAAGGGCGGGGGGGGGGGACGGTAGTGTTGGATAGAACAGAAAATAAAAAAGATTTTTGCTGTAACAGAAGTGCGATAACAAAATACAAATTTGCGTAACAATTACGAAAATAATTATGATCAGCAATTTTTTTAGCTTATTTATTTAGTAAAAATTAATTTAAAAAAGCCTATATCTGCATCTTATTAGTCACTTTATCTTTACTGAGCCTACAACAAGCCTCTTCTTACGGTGGGGAATCGAACCCGGGACCTTTGAAACCAAAGGCCAAGGTTCTACCGCTGAGCCATACTGACACGGGCTCAGTGGTAGAACCTTGGGCTTTGATTTCAAAGGTCTCGGGTTCGATTCCTCACTGAGGCAGTCTGACATATAAGTCCAAAAGGCAACGTAAATAGGTCTGCATCCGTATTTATTAAACCTCTTCTTACAGTCCGTAAGTAACCAAAATCTGTATCCAAATCATTTTGTTCGCCAATTTAAAGATTAAAATCGCCAATCGTCAGGAGGGGGAAACATCAATATCTACTTACATTATTAACTGAGCAAAAAAACAGCTTCGCCGTTTAGAAAAAAAAACCATTAGAGCTCGTATCCGCATATTCACAGCCGTGAAGGTACACGAATAAAAACGTATTAGAGTTCACTCGAACGCAACGAACTATAATTTGAACTCCAATACCAGGGAACAGGGACTGTTTTTGATCAATGGATATGTCAGGATGAAAGCCCAGTTTATGTTTGAAAAGTTTAATGTTTCGGGGTTTGGGCGTGCACGCTTAATTTGTGTATTATACAGACTTTTTTGTATTTGTCTGTGTTTGTTGTTTCATACATTAAGTCTGTTTCGTGTGAGTGGGTATTTGTGTATTTTGAGTGCATTTATAATTTGTGAAACAAGCAGACTCCTAGTTATTGAAGTTTTTGGCCTGTGTTTGTGTTTGAAGGTCGTTTGAGGTGGTTATTTCCAGTTCTTTGAGTAAGTACGTGTTCATTTTGTGTATAAATTTTTATCTTTCAATTCTGTAGCGTTTTGCAGTTTATGGCGTCTATTTTGTCTGTGTTTGTGGGTTTACGTTTTGCGAATTGGAGTTCAAATTATAGTTCGTTGCGTTCGAGTAAACTCTGATCCGTATTTATTCTTGTACCTTCACGGCTGTGAGCATGGGGATACGAGCTGTAATGTTTTTTTTTTCTATACGGCAAAGCTGTTTTTTGTTCAGTTAATTTGTTGGCTTTTTTCGCTTCCAATTTAATTGTAATTGTAATTACTACGGTCTGGTCAATCATGTGTCCACTGTCCACCGATTTTTGTTTTCGAAAAAACGGAACTTTAGAAATGCATACTTATGTTCAGGTTCCGCCCAAGGTTTGTCCCATGATTATTATTTGATGGAAACACATTAGCGTGTTTCTAGATTTAGCATGTGTCATCTCGATGAGTAGTTAATTTTGGTTTGTTGCAGTATCATGGCAAACAATCGCGGAAACAATTCAACTGGTTTCCCGAAGCCCGCATTGAAAAAGTAAATATGTCACTTAGTCATGTCTGCCGCCCAATTTTGAGTCTGCAGGCCTCAAAATTTAAGACTTTGCACCCTACGGTTTAAAACTTGAAAAGACAATTTGATTTTAGTTCTCCACAACTAGCTAGCTAACTCAAACAACGACAATGTTACTTTCCCGGCACCCAACCATTATTGTTGCATCTTCTTCTCGCATATTAAAATCAAATAAAATCAGTGAGCTATAATCCGATATTGTGCGCCTTGCCTATTGTAACCACAATGTTACGTTGCAGAATTGTAACATTTTGATATTGTTAGTCCCGCCGCCTCCTCCTCCTCCTCCTGTCCACTTTTCTGAAATTCTCGTGCGCAAACGAACTCTAAAAAAACTCGCAAAACCTCTCAAAAACTCTCCAAAACTCTCAAAAACCAAAGTCTAATAGCAGAAACGAAGACAACGACAACGGCCCCTACAATGACTGTGTCACTTCTTTGGCTAGAAGTTGAAATTGACACATTGTTGCCTCGACTAACTGTTTGCTCGGCGCGGTCATCTCAGCGGCAAGTTTTAAATAACGTCAAGCACGAATGACATTTATTTTTCACACGGCTCGGATTGCTCAAGCCAAAGCGATAAACTGGGAGTGGGGAGAGGGGCCCAGAACAGGGAATACACGTGTGTGGGGCAGTGCTTCTGTTAGCCCTGCATGCGCTTTAGAAAATAAAGGTATTGGGGGTTGGGTGGGGCGGGGGGATGCTTCTGTTACCATTAAGCATATGATTCGCATTACCTGAACCTATAAGGTAACTTAAGGGGGACGGGAGGAAAGGGATACGGTAGGTAGAGGATGGGAAGAAAAGGGGAGTATTCCAGCAAGAACAATTTCCTGTCACAGTCAACATTCAAGCAAGACCGAGTGAAAACTGGGAAACACCCACGGGCGAAACAAAACCCTGGGCGAAGCCGGGTATGACTGCTAGCTATCAATAATTTTAGACAGACTTGAAAAGAAAACTATAAAGGTACAAACAAAGAAAAATGGGTAAACGAATTTGTGCTATTTATTCATTGACAATACTAAACGGTCAATAAAATCCATGCGTGGTGTTGCAGCTAAGAATAAAAGTCAGGCTGAGGAGGGAGTTAAGTCGCTGCAACTTGTTATGCCTTTTCGCACCGATGCTTGTTGCACTTCGGTCATTTTCGACTGAGAAGCTTCGGCCTGGAAAACAGCAAAATAAAATATAATTCAAAACGTAAAACCTCTTTTAATGCTGTTGAAATTCCACGCACAACCAATCTATTTGTAAGTGTCGTGCAATTCTATATAAAACTGGTATTTGAGGAAGCATCTTCACTACTACTACTCTGCTGTTGTGAAGCGAGAGCAGCACAATCGACAGTTTAAAAATAAAAAGAAGCCATTAAGTGAAAAATTGGAAGCAACTATACGAAACCTTGCTCAGGAAAATTAAATGGTTCTAGCTTCATCCACCAAAATATCGTTTTTGTGTATGTGTGTACGCTAACGTGCTGTATTCTCAGCTAGGAAAGGGCCCCCGCGCACTAGGCAACCAAGTCGCCGACCAGATCGCTGTAGCCAATGAGAATGCTTACGGTATATGCACCACTGCACACTTGGCCGCCGCGGCCAGACAGTCGCTACGGCCACTGTGATCCCGGGCGGGGTACAGGCAACCACAGGGCGACAATACTTGATCCGTTTTCATTTTTCACCACATGATCGAGAAAAATCTAAGAAAAACGGACCTGGCCGCGGCGTACGTCCCTGTATTTTTTGGCCGTGACGACCACTGGCCACGCGACCTTGCCCGCTAGTGCACGGGGCCCTTAGAATTTACACATAGAAACCACTTATGTCAATATGTCAATTTGAACGAACTGCTGCAGCGACTACATAATCACAACTGGTGTTCTGTACACTTCCAGCACTTTCGAAAGTGTTGAGGTAGACACACCTCTATCACGCACTGCACCAGCGATCTCTATTATATAATATAAAGGTAGTGACCATCACAATTGCCGGTAAAAAATGTGTTAACTTTTAGGCCTACTCTTAGAGTTTAGGTGTAATAGTTAGATTTTAGGCCTATTTTTTACGTGCCGTTTTAATGTCTTAAGTAGCAGCAGTGGGGAATTGGGTATGAGACTAGGCGTATTCATCCATGTAACACGGTGCCGAAACAATTTCAAAAGAATCTAATGTGTGTCATTAATGAAATCCTATTGTTTTTACGGTTGCGTGTCTTCCTGTAGTGCTTGAAGGCCGGTTGCCACCAAATTAGCATGCAGCATCTAGGCCTATCGAGTTCTTTCTCACAGGAAGCAAAGGAATGCACTAAGCAAAACTTTTAAACGCAACCAACAAGCCGCGTGACTCCTTAATTATTGAGTAAAACTTTGGTACGCCCTCGTGCACCTGGAAACAAGCTGTAAAGATAAACGATACTGATGTCACTAGATGGTGCTACAGAAAAATATAAAGAAAATCCCCTGGCGCCATCTAGTGATACTAATATCGTTAACCTTTACAGCTTGTTTCCAGGTGCACGAGGGCGTTCCAAATTTTTACTCCATAATTAAGAAGTCACGCGGCTTGTTTGTTGCGTTTAAAAGTTTTGCTTAGTGCATTCCTTTGTTTCCTGCAAGAGATAACTCTATAGGCCTAGATGCTACAAGTAGTAACATGTCACCCAAATCCATCATTAGCATGGCCTTCCTATTAGAGTTCGTTTGTGCACAAGAATAAAAAAAAACTGACAGACGGCGGCTGCGGCTTCGGCGAAGCCCCAGAATGCAATGCTGCAACATGTAACAATGGGACAACAATAGGCGAGGTGCACAAGATCGGATTGTAGTTCAATCGAACAAGATGCAACGATGCTTGGGCATAGGGAAAGTAACATTGTCGTAGTATCTTCTGTTAGTTTGGTTTGTCGGCCACAAACAGGTTGTCGAGAACCAAAATGAAATGGTCTTGGCTTTTGCTTAAATCTTTCAGTTTTAAACCATAGGGTCCGAAGTCTACAATTTTGAGGCCGAAGTCAAAATTGGGCGGCCGGCATGACTGAGTGACTTATTTACTTCTTCAATGCGGGCGTCGGGAAGCCAGTTGAATTGTTTCTGCAATTGTTTGCCATAATGCTGCATCGGTTGCTACAATGCAGAATCAACTACCCATCGAGCTGAATGGGTAACCCTAGACACACGCTAGTGTGTTGCCATCAAATAACTGACATGGGACAAAGCTTAGGCGGAACCTGAACAGAAATATGCTTTTCTAATATTCCGTTTTTTCGCAAACAAAAATTGGCTGGACAGTGGACATACCGTACACATGATAGTCCAGACCGTAACAATTACAATAAAATGTAAGCGAAAAACGCAAACAAATTAACTGTAATTAGTATGGCGTTCTGTTATGTTTCCTAACACAAATAGTGCTAAATTTGGGTGCACCTAGCTTTTCCGTAACTGATTCAATGCTACGGTCATTAGCGCGGGCTAAGTAATGCACTGCTAGCATGTACAGACAGAACGCCATATAATGATGGATTTGGGTGACATGTTACTACTGCTGCAACGCTAATTTGGTGGCACCCAGCTTTTAAATTGGAGGATCAAATGGTATTGTTTTATTGAGTTACGTAGTAAAAGCCTATTAGCTACAAGGTTGGACGTCGTTTTAATTTGCCTTGGTTTTAAACTAATATTTAAACGCTGAATCTAACCGTTTGTCACTCTCTGGTACCCTTTAGGGACCGGTCATTATTTATTGCCAGGGGGGGGAGGAGCCGGAGGAAAATGGGGGTGTCATGAAGTTTTTGGACCCTCTCGAGGGGGCGTCATAAATTTTCACGTCCCATCAAAGGGGGGGAGGGGCAAAAACACACTGACCAACTTAGAGAAAAAGTCAGGTTTGCACCTCAAAAATGGCACATCAGCTTCTGACCCCCATGATGTGAGTGTTTACAAGGTTTTCAAACTATAACTACTATTACTGCAAGTATAGTTTTTGCAAAGAACTTTTAGAAATGCCTTGGCACCTGGTTTCTTCGATTCTTCTGTCTTTTAGGAGCTTACTACGTTACGGATATGGGCATACAAGCAAACAGTGTGTTCATCATACCTATTGTGTGAATATCGACAAGAGGTGGGTGTAGGAACGTTTTATAGAACACTTTTAACCCAACATGTCTTGTCGTTAAAACCAAGACACGTTCCTTAAAACTAATGGAAATTGTCAGTGCGGAAAGCTATTTACTTAATATGGCTACAGCACTATTCTTGGCTACAGTAATCATCTGCAGACAATCTCAATAGGTATACGAAATGCGCATTTTTTTTTTGTTGGTAGTGAGGTCACATTATTTTTGGGCTTTGAGTGGGGGGGTGGTTCAAGATTTTTTCAAGGTGTCGAAGGGGGGGGGGGGAAGGGCATCGAAAATTTGGTGGTCACATTTTCATTTCCTCCAGCCTCTCCCCCCTCCTCTGGGGCAAAAATAATGACCAGTCCCTTAGCAGTTGAAAATGGCGATGGACGGATGGATAACGTCGTTGTTATAGTTGTCTAGCCGTTTCGCCTCTACAGAAAATTAAACATGAGGCGGGGGTTAAGAAAATAAATAAAAGCTGGTGTGCATTTAGAAATTTTAGATAAGTTTAAATTGCGAACTTCTCGCTTGAAACTCAATAAAGAAGGAATCGTAACAACATGAGCAGGTAGGTCCACTCGAAATTTGCAGTAGCACTGGTAGATGTGAGTTCACACGGCCGAAAAGCTTGGCGAGAATCCTTAACAAGTTTTGTTTTGGGGTAGTTACACACCTTCATTACACATCTCAAATATCATTACAGAGAACAAAAAAAAAGAAACCTACAAAAGCGTCGTAAAATTTCATAGTATTTCGATAAAGTAAAAGTATTTCATTAAAGGCTAACTTTATGCCCAGAAATTAAGGATAGACTAAAGTATTTGGTGAAAGCAAGTTGTCGGGCTCACCTTGTTCAACCAAGTGGTAGCCAAATGTTTGTTGCTATTGAATATAATACGAAATAAACTTAGAATATGAGGCATGGTAACTAGAAGAACAAACCTTCATTACTCATCCTTGAGACAAACATCCTCGCTAGGTAAAGAAAAGAGAAACAGAGAAAAGTTAATGAAGTTTCAATAGTGTTACGACTATTTAAAATGTAACGTGCTATGCCATTCAATACGCCACAGCATTTTTTTTAACAAACGTGGTCCCTTTTGGCAAACAAGAAATAACACGACAGTTCAGTGCTATAAAGAGGTTAAAGTAGCCTAAAAAAGAGTAAACGTGAAAAAAAATGGCGTGTACGTTTTGTCTTTTGGGTGGGAGAAAGTGGGTTTATCAGAGCTTATACCACGGCTGTGACGTCACGCTAACTTAACGCCATGCTAAATTTCCGTTGGTTAAATCCCGTTAACCAACACCGGAAGTGTGCGTCATCGCAAAAATTGTGGGTTATCAAGTTACCCCACACTTTTACCGATAACCCACACTTTTGCCAATAACCCACAATTTTGACATTTCCGGATCATGCGACCGGGAACGCACACACCAACAACCAAATACTGTGTGCAAAAAAAAAAAAACCTAACGCAATAAAAACGTACAAAACAAATTACTGAAAAGGAATGAAATCCCATTCCTGCAAACTCTTATAATTATGTCAGGCCCATATATAAGCTATTCACTCCACGTTAACTCTCCCCCCCCCACCTCTCTCCACAAACTAAATTGCAATGGCCTTCATTCATACCGATACCCAGAATTGTTTTTAAACAATTCTCAAACTACAAACACTCAAAATGAATTACATACCTTCCTAGAATGTCATTCTACCCCTGTGGCCTCTTATCGAAGTTCTATCACTCCGAAAAGCTTCGAAAACACAAGCGAGCTGGCTAGCATCAAATATGGTGAAACAACGCTTCGTCTCCTTCTCACCCACTCCACCCACAAACGGACGCAAAGGACTCGTCGGTCTACCAACCACTCCACCCTCCATAAAATAAAATGGAATGACCTTTGTTCCTATCGAGATATTTTCACAAAACGCAAACACGTTTTAATTAAATACGAGTCAGCTTGACGTTCCAACCGTGGCATAAAACAGTTATTGGTTAGAAGCGAGCGGTTAACGGTTTTTAACCAACGGCTGCGATTATTGGCACGGCTCTCGTATGCAAAGGTCTCGGGCTGACGTCCTCGACCTTTGCATATTCGAGCCATGCCAATAATAGCGTTAAATACCTTTAAATACCGTTGGTTAAAAACTGTTAACCGCTTGCTTCTAACCAATAACTATTACTAATTGGTCCCGGACTCCAGCCTGGATCTAATCAGTTGCCCACAACAGATCGCAAAAAACTTGATAAACCAATTCTGCATGTTTATTGAGGAGCGCAGGGCTGGCGGAGGGGTAGGATTGTAGCTTTCACGCTTTTTGCAACTGGAAAGTAAACAATATCTACACTTCTTTCCCCGTCGTCATAATTTTGATATCATTTTTAAAATTCAGTTCTTCAATTTGTTTAGTTTCATCAGGAAAACACGTTCCCAGAAATTCTTTTCCTCGTTTTCTAAATAATTTGTGATTGTCCCAGTCAAAAAATAAACAAAAACCTCTGGCACAGTACCATTTAATGCCCAGATGCAAAATTTCAACAAGCTAGGTTGAATAGTCTCTTTGTAATCCTATTCCAAAGAATTCTAACACATTCACATGCTATTGGGGGGGGGGGGATTAAGGCTTAATGGCGCGTCGACAACTTGGTCATTAGCGCCAACCTCAGTCACAGTGCAGTGGTCACATGCTATTGGTATGTGAATGTGTTAGAATTGTTTGGAATAAGATTACAGAGAGACTATTCAACCTAGCTTGCTGAAATTTGCATTTGAGTACTAAATGGTACTGTGCCGGAGGTTTTTGTTTATTTTTTGACTGGAACAATCACAACTTGAAAAATAAAAAAATCACAAATTCTTCAGAAAACGAGGAAAAGAATTTCTGGTAACGTGTTACCAGAAATTCTTTTCCTCGTTTTCTGATTTTTCTCATGAATTTGACTTTTTTTCCCCCTAAGGCTCTGTTTGCCGTAGGCACATAAAAATTAAAACCCTCCTTCACAACGCCATTTAACATCCTCCTGAATTTTTTTTACTAAGCTCGGTGGATTAGTTTTTGTTTTATGAACTGCCAAAGAACTACTAACACATTCGTGTCCTAATTAGCACACAAATCTGTTGGTAGTCCTTTGGCAGCTTAGTCAAAAAATTCAAAAAGATGTTAAATGGCTTTGTGAAGGAGGGTTTTTTTTTATGAGACTACGGCAAACATAGCCTTAGGAGGAAAAAAGTCAAATTCATCAGTAACATAGAAAACGAGGAAAAGAATTTCTGGTAACGGATTCGTTTAGACGTTTTTGAAGATTTCTCAAGAACAGTTTGTGCTATCGACATGCGGTATAGAGCGTTGTAAAGCTCTCGAAAAGGCGCTTCCAATGGTATACTTTATTGTCCAAATCGGATAAAATTTGAAAAAGTTGTACCGCACAACTTAAAAAATTTTTTTTTTTCGTGTTTCCTCGACGTATTTTTTCGACGTCATTTTTTTCCCCTAACTTCTACATAGGTTATATTAGGTTTAACATTTTCCCACATTCTTCTGTACATTTTTTGAAAATGGCTGGGCCGATTGCCACAAAATAAACGCCATACTCCATACAAGTTGAACTCCATCAATATACATTGAACAGACTACTTTCCCTTTGTTTATTAGGATTACTACACTGGTTAACATGTCTGGCTGTAATGGTTGGTGGTAGTTACTGGCTTCAAAGCCATTGGTTACTGGTCCGAGTCTTCCTTCATCCAAATTTTTTTACTTGCCATCGATAATGACAGTAGTTTAGGAACCATTTACAGAATGCGTGAGTTGTCTGAATGGCTCAGTGGTAGGTTTCTGGTCGACAAACCAAGGGATTTCTAGTTCGAGTCTGCTTATAGCCAATTTTTTTCAAGAATTAAGAAAGTGACAGTGGTAACCCCCAATTTCGGAGGTGTAAATTCCTAATTTCAAGAGGTCCACAGCATCCCTGTAAAGGGTTTGGGAGAAGGCAGTTAGGAGGTAAACAATTTAAGGGAAAATTGGCACCCAGACAAAGTTTTTGGCTAATTTTAATTGAATTTGGAGCACTTTTAGGAAGGAAGGGAAACTAAGTGGACCAGACAATGTTGGGTCCACTTTTGAACCAATCTTTCAATGAGGCAAAAGTTGAGGAAGACCCACTGAGGTCCCACACAACGTTGGTGTTAGTTTGACTGGATTTGGGACAGTTTTCAGGGATGAATGGGGCTATTGTCACCCCAGACAATGTTGTTGCAGATACCTTGTCAGCCTGAGAGCCAAAGACACGCTGACTGGTCATGTGATCATGCTAAAAAACTCCTGGCAAATTACCTGCAATGTCTGAAAACCCAACTACCCACCACCCCGGAATTAAAGCCAAATTTCGAAAAACAAAACAAGCCACAAGAAAATGGCGGCTTTTTTATGCACAACTGAAATGACCAATGGCAGGACAGGACACATAACTTTGACCAATCAGTGATTTTGTCTCAATTTGGATTAGTTCATTCTTTACCTAGCTAAAACGACACAAAATGGCCGCCCTGTATCAAAGGTGCTGGTTTCGATCCCAAGACCGGCTGTATTTTTTCCTGCCAATTCAAAGTCTAAAATACCGGATAAACCCTTATTTTCAAGTTTCTGCTATCTGTACTCTTTGGGTTAGTAGCTAAGGCTCTTGTCTTCTATCCAGAGGTCCGGGATTCGATCCCCAGAGTGGCCATATTTTTTCCCTTCCATTCTAAGTCTCCAAATAACAGCCTTATTTTCATATATTTACCATATAATCCCTTTGGCTTAGTGACTAAGGCTCTTGGCTTCCCTCCAGAGGTCCTGGGTTCGATCCCAAGAACTGCTGAATATTTTCCTGTTAATTCTAAGACTCCAAATAACAGCCTTATTTTCAATCATATGCATCCCTTGGTTTATTGGCTAAATCTCCGGTCTTCCATCCAGAGTTTCCGGGTTTGATCCCAAGAGAGGCTGTATATTTTCCCGTCAATTCTAAGACTCCAAATAACAGCCTTATTTTCAATAGCATACTGGCTATACCACTTGGTTTATTGGCTAAGGCTCTGGTCTTCTGTCCAGAGTTCTTTGGTTCGATCCCCAGAGTGGCTGTATATTTTCCCGTCAATTCTAAGACTCCAAATCCCAAATCATAGCCTGACTTTCAAGCACCTGCTATCTATTCCCGTTGGGTTAGGGGCAAACCTCTGGTCTTCCATCCCGACGTCCTGGGTTCGATTTGCAGACATGCAATATTTTTTCTGTCAGTTCTAAGTCACCAGAAACAAATGTAAACTTTATTTTCAACTGATAATACAATTTATCCAATTATTATAATAGCTCTCAAAACGATAATACAATATTCTGAATTGATAATACCGTTACCAAAAATATTACAAATTCTTCAGAAAACGAGGAAAAGAATTTCTGGTAACGGTACAACTTTTTCAAATTTTATCTGATTTGGACAATAAAGTATACCATTGGAAGCGCCTTTTCGAGAGCTTTACAACGCTCTTTACCGCATGTCGATAGCACAAACCGTTCTTGAGAAATCTTCAAAAACGTCTAAACGAATCCGTTACCAGAAATTCTTTTCCTCGTTTTCTGATTTATCTGATGAATTTGACTCCCCCCCCCCAAGGCTCTGTTTGCCGTAGGTACATAAAAATTAAAACCCTGCTTCATAACGCCATTTAATAATCCTCCTGAATTTTTTTACTAAGCTCGGTGGATTAGTTTTTGTTTTATAAACTGTCAAAGAACTACCAACACATTCGTGCACACAAATCTGTTGGTTTTCCTTTGGCAGCTTTAAAGGTTTAACCAGATTTCAAACCATACGCTAGTGCCCGGAAACAATAAGATTGGAATAAGATTACAGAGAGACTATTCAACCTAGCTGCTGAAATTTTGCATTTGAGTACTAAATGGTACTGGGCCGAAGGTTTTTGTTTATTTTTTGACTGGAACAATCACAACCTAAAAATAAAAAAATCACAAATTCTTCAGAAAATGAAGACAAGAATTTCTGGTAACGAAGGATTACTTTCTTAACCAAACCGGGTTAAGCTCAGTTTACCCATATCCCGTTCGACAACGTTATTTTATATTCTGCCAACAAATTTAAGCTCTTTTATGCTTTTTTTCGGCTGTTTGACAAGAATGGCGAAATTGAATGCCTCACTTGTCTACACCAATTTCACATATTTATTGGAGTTTTTCTTGAAAAGCTAATGGGATAGTCATTAATTACGGGCGGGTTGCTTTGAATCATACTGTTAGCCGCGTTTTCATACGACTTACATTTACTAAGAAATCAGTAGTAGACAGAAACAGGAACAGTTTTTGCTGGGCAACATTTTTTCAACCCTATTAGGCAACGATCGAATAGCCTAGACCATTATTTTATTTACTTTTCATCATCGTATGCATGGCTTCGTCCAACATGAAAGTCCTAAATTACGATAAGTGAACAGTGCATTCCTCGGGTGTTTGTTCATACTTTGCACATTGTTTCATTTGAACATTTTCTAGTTTTTCTATCTTTTTTATTTTTGTTTTTTATTTTTTACTTTTTACTTAGCTCTAAAACAGTCACCAGTAAGTAACGGTGCACATGTGCGTTGTTTTTTAACGCGCGTTGACGCTGCGGTATCGCATTTCCAGTTTTACGAGACATCTGTTGGGTACTGCACACATACCTGCGTCGACATTACGTTACCGCAAGTCGCTCGTGCGGTCGTTTGCACCGCACTTCCCCCCGACAACGCAGCGGTAATGCAGCGTTAAAAAAAACGCACCTACGTCTCTCAGTACCTTTGGTGGCCAGTTTTGAATTACATTCGAACGGCATTGATTCAGGGAAAAGGTCTTGGGACGGTGGAGCTGTGGGGAAGGAGGGGGTGGAAAAAAAGAGGCTCGCTATCAACGATCTTTGCGTGACCAATTCCGGAACTACAGCTTCCTACATAATTTGGAGTTTTTTGATTAGTTCGTCTGGCTTAAAATTAGCCGCTATGTAACCGTAGTCACAATATTTCGCCCCTAAAAAACAAGCCGCTGATTCAGCATGTTCATGTTAGCCCTACAAGTTTAAGGGGGAAAAATGTATTTTATTCAATGTATTTTTCCATTTTTACTAAAAATTATAGCCAGGGAATTTTTATTTGTATTAGATACAATTTTTTTTTTAAGTTGTCTGCCAGAAACCGTATAGGGCAGGGGCAACTTTTGTAAAAGGGCACGCTGAGGTTTTTACTTTAACTGGGGACCTTCTTTTTTTTTTGGCTTGTCAGTCTTTCTCTTTTACCCTTTTTTAAAGCACCTTTCTATTTTTTAACCTCTTAACCCCCTTTCTGCTCCTTTCCTAGCCCGGACCACTGCACTGTGACTGAGGTTGGCGCTAAAGACCAAGTTGTCGACGCGCCATTAAGCCTCAATCCCCCCCTTTCCTAGCCTTTTTTTGCCCTTTTTAGGCCTCTAGGCCCTTTCTTTGGCTGCATGCACCAGCGTTTATCGGTTCAGAAAACCAAAATAGGGCATTTTTTTTTTTACAAAAAGGCAATTTTTCCGAAAAGGGCAGGGGCAATGATTGCCCTGTCCCTCCCCCCTCCTCCTCCTGTGCACGCCACTGTTTGCTTGCAACAGGGAAGATAGCTGCAGGATATGCCGGTGGGGCCGGCTGCACCATTTCAACGTTTGGGCTTCCTTAACACGCCGGTATACGTTCTGTCCGTCAGCTTAGCAATATTATAACTTCGTACCTTGCATTGTTATTTCATCTGAAAAAACTTGTTGACGCAAATGAGTCGCCAGAGGTTTCCGTTTAGCTTTATAACTGCAAAAACCACTACTGTTACCAATAAAACGCACATTCCAAAAAATCAAGCGTTTTCCTGCATTATTAAAAAAAACTGGACACTTTATTTTACGTAAGTACTAAGTATAGAATTTACGCTCCCCTAGAATATTTTTGGGAGGGCAATAATTGCCCCCCCCCCCCCCAACGAGTAGCTACGACCCTGGCACTTAAAGGCTGGTTGCCACCAAATGAAAGTTTGGAGCGTCAAGTACAATTGAGCATTATATATATAGTTCTTTCTAGCATTTGCTCGCAACAAGCAGAGGAATGCACAAAGAAATTTCTTTAAACACAATAATTTCTCTAAATTATTGAGTAAAACTTTTATTTCTGCAGAATTATTGAGTAAAACTTTGGTACGCCCTCGTTATTTGGAAACAAGCTATAAAGGTTAACGATACTAATGTCACTACATGGCGCCATAGAAAAAAATGTAAAGAAAATCTCCTGGCGCCATCGAGAATAGGGCAGTGACACGACGTAGTATTATTGTGTATAACTCTATGGTGGAGCCAGTAACTGGGTTAGCTGCAAGGAGCACTGGAGGGAGAAAGGAAGATCGTCTTATTGAAGCCAGTGCTATAAGACTGGATTTCTTAAGCCTATAACGCGCGATTTTTTTGTTGTTGTTGGCGAAAACAACGTTCTTTTAAGCCTAAGAAAACCGCTTTCAAAGCACTGTCTTGACTAGAAGTGCCGTTTTTTTCCGTTACATTTTAATCTAGTGCACCTTGTAGCTATTACCTCCAACTGGTGTCTCGCAGCCAATATGACGTCACTTGACGCTGTTCTATCGTGACATTAATATCGTTAAACTTTACAGCTTCTTTCCAGGTGCATGAGGGCGTACCAAATTTTTACTCAATAATTAAGTAACTATGTTTGCTCAGTATGTTTTTTGCGTTTAAAAGTTTTGCTTTGTGCATTCCTTTGCTTGCTGCGAGAGAGAACTCAATAGGCCTAGATGCTGCAACGCTAATTTGGTAGCAACCCGCTTTTAACACTGCTGTTTAGCATTTTAAAACTTTCTGCTGACAGTATGTTTTCAGTTGTATACGGTTTTGGGGATGTTCTCTCGCATCGGATTTCGAAAGTCCTGCAAATTCTAATCAATGATTAGACGCTAAAGTAATGTACCTCTTTTCCATCACCATGTTAGGAACGGTGGTGGGTACCAGCATAGCGCGTTGATAAGGAATCCAAGATGAATTTCTCCAGTCAAGTACATTGCCATGTAACTTTCCTTCTCTAGCAAGAATTACTTCAGACATGAAAAGAAAAACACGAAAAAAAAATCACATTTTAGAAATAGAATTGCGGGTTGCACGTACAGGTTTTTTAAATTGGTTTCGTTCTTTTTTACTTTGCTTTCGTTTTCTTTCACTTTGGTTTCGTTATGTTTCGAATTGCTTTAGTTTCTTTGTATTTTGGTTTAGTTTCTTTTCGTTTTGCTTTCGTTTCTTTTCACTTTGCTTTAGTTGCGAGATAATTTTACCAATCTGATAGTTAAAGCAAATTAAACGGAGAATACTAAATGTAATTTACAGTAAATAAATTAAGATGTTGGTTTAAAAAACGTATTAAATTATTGATTTACTGTATACAGTAATATCAGTAATATCCATAAATGGCTACTGCTAAAATTAAGTTGAACGACATATTTAAAAAGCAATGTGGTGAGAATCATCAGTGGATTTTTCCGTCGGTAATGTGTTCCGAGTACTTAATTTATTTTTCTTTTATTTATTTGTAATAATTCAAGAATTTCTGTTACGACGCTCCAAGAAAACAACTGAAAACGAAACTAACGGCCCGGTACTGTGGTACAGGGAAGCTCCAATCTAGCCGCGATGTAGGGTAGGCAACGGGAAAATACGGGGGCCACACACAAATTACATCACTAAAATGTCGTTTTTTTTTTCAAATACCTCCCTTCAGTCACACTATTCACAACCTTTGCATCCCCGACCCGTGGAAAATATCGTCGACCTCCCCTCCCCCCCCCTCCTCCAATTCCTTACCGCAAGAGGAAAGCAATGTGGGAAAATTATAAATCTAGTAGTGAAATTAGTCAGAATTTGCACTAAAATTTCTGAAGACCGTTCCTGTAAAGTCAATACCCCAAAACGAAACTTGTTAAGGATTCCCGCCAAGCTTTTCGGCTGTGTGAAGTCGTGATATCAAACGCCAAGCTATTTCGCCAAGCTAATCCCACCGACTAATAAATACTTCATACGTTAAATGAAATAATTGAAAATTGCGCAGTTCGCAGATGTCATATATTTAATTTAACCTTCGAACTACTAGCTCTTTCGCCAAGCTAATCCCACCGAGTAAAATAGATCAAAGGGTAAATGAAATACACGACATCTGCGAACAGCGCAATTTTCAATTATTTCACTTAATGTATGAAGTATTTATTAGTCGGTGGGATTAGCTTGATGAAAGAGCTTGGCGTTTGATATCACGACTTCACACGGCCGAAAAGCTTGGCGGAAATCTTTAACAAGTTTTGTTTTGGGGTATTGACTTTACAGAAACGTTGTTCAGAAATTTTAGTGCAAATTCTGACTAAGTTCACTACTAGATTTATAATTCCCACATTTGCTTTCCTCTTGCGGTAAGGAATTGGAGGAGGGGGGGGGGGGAGGGGAGGTCGACGATATTTTCCACGGGTCGGGAATGCAAAGGTTGTGAATAGTGTGACTGAAGGGGGGTATTTAAAAAAGGACGAAATTTGAGTGATGTAATTTGTGTGTGGCCCCGTATTTTCCCGTTACCTACCCTACATCGCGGCTGGATTGGAGCTTCCCTGTACGACAGAACCGGGCCGTTAGTTTCGTTTTCAGTTGTTTTCTTGGAGCGTCGTAACAAAAATTCTTGAATTATTACAAATAAATAAAAGAAAAAGAAAATAAGTGCTCGGAACCCATTACCGACAGAAAATCCACTGATGATCACCATATTGCTTTTAAAATATGTCGTTCAACTTAATTTTAGCAGTAGCCATTTATGGATATTACTGATATTACTGTATACAGTAAATCAATAATTAAATACGTTTTTTAAACCTACATCTTAATTTATTTACTGTAAATTGCATTTAGTATTCTCCGTTTAATTTGCTTCAACTATCAGATTGGAAATATTATCTCGCAACTAACGCAAAGTGAAAAGAAACGAAAGCAAAACGAAAAGAAACTAAACCCAAATACAAAGAAACTAAAGCAATTCGAAACATAACGAAACCAATTTAAAAAACCTGTAATTTGAAGTTAATTGTGTGCACCAGATTGTTTACCACAATTTAATAAGTCGCAGCAATTTTTGATTACGATTGATGTTTCAATTATTTTGCTACTAAAATAAAAAAATAAAACAATGAAAATTAGGAGCATTAATGTATGCTTGCTGTATCCGCGCAATTCGTCGTCCAAGCGTTGAGCTGAAATGAAAGTACGAAAAACGAACTACCCCAATCATACCATTGGTTAGTGTTAGCGGGATGCACAAAAACGTGGTAATCCTTGAATTATTAGATTTACCAGTGTTCATCGCAAAACGAACATTATTTTACGGTAATGGTGACTATTCTTGAAGTCTTACGATTTACTGCTACGTCAAAGGATCGTCTAACACATTTTTAATGAGAATAGAAAACGCCATAAGCATATTATAAAGTATTATACACACGTATGTTGGTTCTTCTTCTGTTTGAAATTCATGCAATTAAACCTCCGGAGACTTTGTTTTGCCGTATTTGTTTTGTAGCATGAAGCCATTGATGTTAAACTTTAATAATTTGGTGTCAATGCGATGTTTTAAGTTTAAAATCCGCGTATCAAGCGTCATGAGTATCTTTCATTTTTTTGGGTGTTAGCAGCGCGACTGGTGGCAGAATCGGCGGCTAACTGGACGACGCGTCGAATTTCTAACGTTAAGCCTTTTACCAAAGCTGACTTTCAGCGCTGAGATGCTAAAATAACGGCGCTAAATATCAGCACATAACGAAGGGAGGTAATTGTTCAAAGATGGCAGGAAAACGAAGCGAAACAAACAACCAACAACGCAGCCATTATATACCGGAAGGTGCTCCAAAACCGTAATCTTATCATTCAAGAATCCGCATCCCCGCTTCAAGAAGAGAAGTAAATAAATATATATATATACACATGGAGTAAAAATACAATTACGTCTATTAGTGAACCCAATGTAATGAGTTTTTTCATTTGTTGGCAGTTGCTGTAATTGGACTCTTTTCTTTTCCGATTACAGCCATAATATAGGGTGAGGCAAAAGTCTGGTCACACGCAAATAACTGCCGATATAATAGCCCTATATATGTTACTTCTGAAGACATGTTTGCAATGTAAGTCACATATGGCATAACCAATGAAGACATTTTCAATGACCTTGACAGCAACATTCAAGGTCATTTGCATTCTATTTTCCAAATGGCCCAAGATGCAGCAGAGAAGTGCATTACAAAGTTGTACGCGACCATCAAACATCACAAAACTACGAAAACAGACTGAAAATCGGAGCATAATTACAATAGTAACGAGGAAAACAATTCAGCAACAAAGTCTTCCCCAAACGTTTTGACTGCCATGCAGTGAAGCTTAGGGGCTGCCTCACAAGCGAGTGCATGTGTTCCGAGGCTTCCCATATAAGTGAATGATTGCAGTTAAATTACAAATAGCAACAACAATAAAAACACAACAACGTATGATACGATTAGGCGTAAAGTAATAAGCCGAACTTTTCAACACAGTAAGCAGATTCAGTATATGAATACTTTCCGAATTTACATGTACTATCTTTTTTCGACGAGTGATATCCAGCCCTTTTGAGTGATATCCATCCCAGTCGCAACAATCGGCCGAATCAATGAAACTCGCTGTTATAACGAATGTCTTCACTTTCATACAAAGGGTAAATTACATCAGGATACTAGGGGCACCTGGTCAATTTTGGTTTCTATTGATTAACTGAATAACTGAATCTGGAATTCTAGCATTCTTCTTCTCTAATGCTGTTTGATCTAGAGATTAAAGGTAAGGAGCCCGCCAGTCTCGCATCCCAATGCACATCAGTTCTGCGCATCCCTCCTTACATAAAAGCATCACGGATGACCGTTATAATATCGTTTATCCTCTAGAAGTAGGGGAGGTAGGATGGGTGAAGATAATGTATATTTTCGGTTAGGCAATAGAAACCAAAATTGGCCGGGTGCCCCTGGTATTTTGATGTTTCTATATGCCGATGAAAATATTTACCTGGACTTCTAGCATTCCAGCAGACCTACCTCACCCAACAGCAGCAGGCATCGTCTGATGGGTACCTTAGGGTTACAAGCTGGCGCCGCCCGCCCCCCCCCCCAAAAAAAAAACTTTGCAAGCAAACGGAGTCGAAGAGATTTTTCTTGACTGGAGGTTTGCATTGCTTACGGGTAAATCCATCGGCCTGTGGGGACATATTCCGGAGATGTAAAAACAGTAGTACTCCTCCAAGAAGCTGCTTCAAGAATATCGGTAACGGGAATGTTACTATGGAAAACCCAGAACGCTGAGATGGGTCTGAGTTCGTGTGGGTGGTGATTCGGATGTTACGGTCGCTGCAGTCGATTTCTAAGGCGTTATAGGCATTAAGCATGACCGCCTTGATCCATGTTGAAAATCATCCGAGCAAACGTCCAGGTGGGCAAACCCTGAAAAGCATTTTTTATTCCTTTTTTTCAGTTCTGTTTAACAACCAGTCGGCTTTTCCATGCTTAAGTTTACCATGCACTCTGTGCCCTGCATTACCAAAAGTAAATGCACGAGTTTCCGTGTGTTTACCTAAACTAATGGGCATTTGGCTATATAATTACCAAGGTTCATTGCTGCCACCATTCGGTTGTAGAAGATTAATGCATGGCTACAAGTATCTTTAGACGTTGGCGTTCGGCAACAATGCAGTAAGACTTTCGCTGTTTACCGGAGTGGCGAAGCCACGAGGGCAATAAAGCGAAAGTCTTACCACATTGTTGCCGAACGCCATCGTCTAACATATTTGACATATTCAAGGACGAGTCGAATCTTTAGTAAACGAGCCATTGTTGCAATAAATTGTGGGAATGTACTGCGTCCGAGTCGAGTAATAATGGTCCACCAAATTATCGTCGAACATATTTGTACAACAACGATTTGCATTGTTAGTAACTGAGCCATTGTTGTAATAGTATAATGAGCTATTGTTGGCGTGAATGTTCTTTGCTCCAACTCCCTTGTTAAAACTCAATAACTGCAATAAATGCCTTATTTGTTTATTTTAATACGTTTTAATTCTTTCTTCCGAGTCTTTCTTTAGCTCAAATAAATGTATTAACTTGGAAACATTGATACGTAAACATTGATAGCGGTAGAAGATTTACTTAGGTGAGTAAGAACCAAAGGCCTTCGTTTTCTTCTTACTAGTGGTAAGACAACGATTTCATTGTTGTGGCAGTTATGTCTTTATGATATAAATCCACTGCTGCAACAATGGTCCAACAATGAAAGAGTTGTAGACTCACGGCAAAACGTGCATTTACGTTTAGTGTTTACAATAATGCGTACACTTACGGCAAAACGTGCATTTACTTTTGGTATACGTAAGGCCCTGAGTGATGGGACAGGTTCTCATTCCTCAGGTTCGCCTAAGATGCAATAGGTTAGGTTAGGTTTATTCAAGGATGGTAGTAGCCTTTTGCAGGCCATCTCTCCTATACAAACAACAACACCAAAATTTACAACAAGTGGTAATCTTCACTAACACAACGCACTACACACTATCACACGACACTAACACAACTGCCCTACACGAAAACGTCCCGTCGCCTCACAAAAAGCAGCCACTGCACGCAAACGCCCTCTGTTACACTTGCCAGTGTGCTGGCTCACTCCTAGAAGCTCCAGTATGCCCTCACCAGGTGGAAGACAGTCAGCTCGTGCAGGCTCGTGAAGACAGTCAGACAAGTGCAGGCTCCATCCTGACGTAACCATGCTGCAACTGATGCGTTCAATGGCAAACGGTCAACTCGTAGACGTGACAGGAACACTGACGCACGCCTTGGAATATGGTCCAATTCTCTTGGGCGGGTGATGGATGGGTGGATGGCAAAGAGACCCCTTCCCCGATCGTGAAAGCCGGGCCGTCAAAAGCCTGAGATATGTCCACAGTCCAATCTACAGTAGGCTCAGGTACGTCATACTTAGCGGCAAAGCGGGCGTTCACTGCCTCTACCATAGAGACACCTTCAATGATACTACCATCAGTGACAGTAAGCCAAACTGGAGTCAGCCTCGGTTGCGCTAAAGAAACCAGGACCCAGGACTCATTTGCTGGGGTACTGCGAGCGAGTCGAGTAGTAATGGTCCTCCAAATGTTCCTCCTGGCGGACCGAAGGACGGCCTTAGCAATGCACACACTCTGCCTATACAGAAGCCGGCATTCATGAGCCCTAAAGCGCTGGAACCTACTGTAAGCCTTCCTATGTTCTGCCACTGCACGACTACATTCCTGCGACCACCACAGAGGCTTGAGACTGGCGGGGGCCACAGACTTCTCCTTACACGGGCGAGATGCAAATAACCCAGAGCAGACTGCTTCATAATCTGTTGAACCAAGACAACCACATGGAGGGGTGTTGAGCGGGGTGTTGGACACCCTGCTAGACACCCTGCAGTCAGAAATCAGGATGGGAGCATGGTCACTCCCCCGCTTATCGTCGGACACTCGCAACACCAGGCTTGGAGCCAGTTGGACTGAGCACATTAGGAGGTCAAGTATTGATTCTTGATATCTATTGCCATACCATCTGTTATACGTAGGTTCTGAACCATTCAGCAGTACAAGGTTAAAGTCGAGGAGTCAAGTCCTGAAATTGCTGGAGTCACAAGATGACGAAACAGAATGGTGTCACGCAGCAAAACCAACACTCCTCCACTTCCGTTATGACCATCAACCCGGAGGGGCACCCATCGCGGTATTGACAACTTCGTGGTTGGTCTCAGCTTAGTTTCTACACATGCCAGGATATCAGCATTACAGCCTACGAGTTCCACTTTACCAACCTTCCCATTCACACCACACGCATTCCAACAATACAGTAAAAATAGTCATTTAACCTAAATCCAACTGTTGACTCTGGTCACTGTCTGACCATGAAGACAAGGAAATGCTAACTTGCAAGTCGCTTCCCTCCCCCCCCCCCAGGCTAAGCACCTGGCTAGGAATGGTTAGGATAGAGGCTGGGGTGCAGGTGGTGGGTCATCCTCAAGGACCACAAGCATATTTGATAAATTGAGGGCTTAGAACTTAGAAGCTGTCGGCAACGGTGGCTGCCGCAACTTGCTCTTGCCTGGTTGCCATCTAGCTGAACTACTACCAAGACATACTGCTGGGACTACGAAAGCCGCTGCGACGTCGCCTACCATCAACTCAGTATCAACCACGGCCTGATTCTTTGTCATGCCACTGTCCACTTGCAGAGGCTCGATACCAGTGTCTCCATCTGTCTGGTTCTTCTAAGCCGAGAGTTTTGTCAAACGTTTCAGAAAATTCACTGGCTGTTTTTCTAAGTGGATTACTTTTTAAATTCAATATCTTCGTCACTACTCATGTGACTCACAACATTAAATTAACTCAAAACAAAATTCATAAATGAATTCTCCATTAATCCAATATTAAAACAACCTTTAACTACTTGTAGAAAGCCACCTACAATATCTCTACAAATACTTTAAGATAGTTTGTACATTACTTCAACCAATTGTAAATTACACTTATAAATTACTTTCCCGCAATTGCCCAGAAAAATTACAAATTCACAATGGCCGCGCAACTTGCTACTCTGTAACTTAAATTGCAGTAACTTTGTGTACCAATTTACTGTTAAACTTAGCTACTTTGCTCAATTTACTCCTGTAGTTTACTTTAAATCATACCATTCGTTTAAACATGTACCTTTTAACAATTCGGTGACCAGCTGTGTCACACTCAATTTCCTGCCCTACCCAAAAATTGATAAACCTTTATACGACTTATTTACCTGCCCAACCGGTCCCACACAATAGCGGCAATGCCTACTCTCACACAGACCAGGGACACTCTCAGAATCAATTAATCTCTTTCTACGGCACTAAAACTTTGCATTGATATTTTCCCAAAGTTATATTACAACTCTTTTTTGGTTGCCACTAAATACCAAGCTTTTAAAATACCACATGAAATCACACTTCGACCGTAAGTCAAAACCCAGAACTATTCAAGTAATTAGTTGAACATGGAGAAAAAATATCTTCATGCTAACCTTAACATAATTCCAGCATTCGATGGTTACCC
>JAHWFP010147890.1:0-24633 GCA_023313725.1 Lithobius niger
GAGCGGTAGGGTAGCTGCCCTTGGTCTCAATGGTCGAGGATTCAATTCCTTGATCAGGTAAAAAAAAAACGTTCATTTTTTTTCCTAACAGGAAACGCTAATGTGCTACGTTATTCGTCCAGAAGATGTTGGAGAAGATGACTTGAAACTACCATCCTGCGTTAGCAAGTTTCAGGTTCAGGTAAGAAACATATTTTAACATATTTTTGTGAAATAAAAAAAGGAACCACATTCTGGAGGTCGACTGATATTCATGTAAGTATCATTGGTATTTTTGGCACAATAGTATCAGACTGACAAAATGTTTCCAATACCAGTACGTAGTGATACATAAAGGGGCACACTGGCTCTGTACGGCTAAATTTGTATAAGTATGGAACCTTTAAGGTAGAGCCATACAGTTTATGGTGTTTTCTTCAGGAAGGTTTGGAGTATCTTCCTAGCCAATTTCTGGTAATGAGATTAAATTTTCTGATATGGTTTCGGAATTGAGATGTCAGATCAGATTAGTTTCCCTAATATTGTTATCGAATCAAAAAACCTACATCGGCAGATCCCTACCCCATGCCAAAATGTATCCCTCCTCCTTTGACACACCTCAGTGACACTTAAAAGTTTTTGTTTGATTACCAGGAGATTCTTTTGAGAAGATGGGTGTCGTCTCAAGAGAGGGAAGAAGCTGAAGATGATTAAAATTATATATATACTTTTTTTTTTGTAAATATGTGCGTGAAATGTTTGTTCTTATAAAGATTGTGCTGCAAGCTAAGTAGTAAAGGCATAACGGTTTTGTAAAGAAATAAAAATTCTACTGCAGAAACATGTTAACTGTTCTGTTTGTAACAAGCTGGGTACTGTAATCCACCGTACGCTGGAACTGGGTCTTCTTGCTCTTAAAGAAATTCTGTATCGGCTCCTGGTTATACTGGCTACAAGTTGCTAAAACGTTGATCTCTAACATAGCCTAATCCCACCAACTGAGATGTTTTATACGTCTGCGTGCAAAAATTGGTAAACGGCGAATAATATTCAGACATGTAAAAAACCAGAAACACTTATCACCTTCAAGTGCAATGCATGCAGTGTTTCTGGTTTTTTTTATATTTATGTCTGCACATAATTCAAATGTCCACTTAACCTTAACCACAAAAAAATAGGATTAATGGGTAAATTCTGCAGTCATTTTAGTAGGATTTACCACTCAAAATGAGCTACTTGTGCAAAGCAAAGGTAGCTTATGCTGAAATTCATACGCAGTGTTACCCATCTAAAGTCAGAGTTACCTGTTTTTATAACTATTTATTGTGGAGTCTTCTAAACAGTGGCATAACGTAGAGGTAACGGGGAAAGTCCCTGAAAAATTGGACTTTTTCCATAGGAGAGATTGAGCAAGTGTACGAGGAGAGAGGTAATAGCCCGTATTTATAAAAATGAAGCATTTACTTCGAAGTAAAAGGCAGAAGTAAATGTAGAAAAGGCAGAAGTAGCGCTCGGAAGTAAAAGGTAGAAGTAAAAGGTTTTGCTTAGTTCGTATTCATAATCTCGACCTTTTCCTTGCAAGTAAGTACTTCAAATAAAAGAAGTAAAAGGTACCGAAGGTGTGCTTTCAGACGTGCTATTCTAACTTGCAGTGTGGATGTGAGACCCATTCACTTGTTTAATTTGTTTCAGCGTTGAGACCTGAATTTGTTCATGTGTTTCAGTGTTGAGAACTTAATTGACGTGTTGATTTGTCTAGTGTAAAGCGTTGATTTGTCTAGTGTAAAGCATGTGTAGAAGTTGCGTATAAGAGGAGAAATGTCGTCAGGAAATGAAAGTGAAAACGTACATGGAGGTGAAGATACCACCTCCGGAATGAGCATTTCGGACAAGGTCTGCGAACACCCGGTCCTGGAAAAATCGCAATCACACGAAGACTAAGAAAAATAACGCTTTACATACCACTGTACCTGAATATATGACGCTCTTTGGAAAAGAGGTGAATAGTAAAGACTTCATGAAAAAGATGAATAACAAAACATAAAACTGATAAAATAAAACAGGGAAAAGGCACATTCGGCTACTGCCGATGGAAAAAATTATGTTGGAAGCCGTCAATGCAGATGTCAATTCAGCGCCTTCTCAGATCACGACTTAACAATTCTTTTTTCAAAATTACTAGTCATTACGCCCCTAAGTACTAAGGACACCTTATAAAAACGAACTCGTAAAAAAAATTGGGGGGGTTTGGAAGTGTCTCTCACTTTTAGGTGGGGGGGGGGGGTCACGCCAAGTGTTATACGAGTGTTACGAGGAGGAGGTGTCGTCTAAATTGTTAGAAAAAGGTGTTACGTGGTTTGTGAACGCTCCTATAGCAAATACACCACTCAGTACACACACTGCAAACGAAGGTTCAAATGGGAAAAGTTAAGAGTCTTGCAAAAAAAAAGTTGCTCCGGGCTAGATGCATTTTTCTGGAAGCAAATCCTTCAAGTTTGAAGCAACTACTTCGTTTTATGAAGACGAAACGAGTAAAACCTTTTACTTTGAAGCAAATACTTCTGCCTAAAAGCAAAACTTTTTCCTTAACTCTTCTTATGAATATAATCTGAAGCAATTGCTTCACTTTTTGCAAGTAAAATGCTTCTTTTTATAAATACGGGCTAATGTGTTGGTGTGACTTACTTGGCAGTTGTCAAGGAGAAGAAACAGAGCTTGCTGAATGGGGTGGGGTTCGGCTCCTATGTAAAGAGTTGTAAGAATCTGAGTGATGCTTTGGAAGAATAATGTGGGTATTGTGTAGAATAGTTATTGCTCTGAAGAGATGGAGCTTGAGGAAGTAAAATGCGGAGATTGCAAAGCAGTCTAAATTGGTGAAACCAAGAAGGGGGTACTTGAACGAGTACGGCAACACATGGCTGAGACAAGGAATGCAATTGAATCTAACAATATTGCCAATCACATCATGTAAACTTATTACGACATTGCGTGGAGAAAGTCAACAACACTTCTTGTGTCCAACTCTTAGAGTGGTAGCCATTTGAGGGGTCGTGAATTCCTGGTCATACAGCATGAATTGGTTAGTGTAACTGTGCTAATGAACCTTTAGGGCCCTTCATATCCATCAGTAATAAACCCGGCCTGCAAATAATTTGGTGAGCAACTCTCAAGCTTGGGGCATATTGCTGATAGCAATGGCCTTTACCCAGTAAATGCTGGAGGCAACAGTGCAATGAGTTTGAATTCAAATTCAATCAGCAAGCAAGCACTCGAAGATTATGTGCTTTTATAAGAAGCATTTTTACAGCATTTTTTTCACATGTGTAGCCTTGTCGAAAATTTGCGCAATAAGATTTGTAGATTTGTAGATTTGTTTCCTTTGAATTTGAGCAATTTCTACTGAAGTTAATTCTGAACATTCATTCAAAGATGGTACATTTGTTCAGTGTTAGTGCATTTCACCAGTGTCATCTAACAAAATCTGTTACATTTTGCCACAGCATTGATAAGATTTCACATGGTTTTTGTCTCATTTTCTCCTAATTGGAGCAAAGCGAGGCTGAAGGCCGAGCAGAGCTCCATTTATAAATAAATTCGAGTGCAATCTTTTTAATCTCATCACACAATAACGACTGTATCAGCGGAACACCCAGAGGTATTTTGTAAAAAAAAAACTTTTATTGGAAATGTTGTTGAGGAACAACGCCATCCTGCAACGCGCTTTGAAAGCAAATGGACAAAGAAACAAGATTCGATGAGCAACCGAAAAGATGACCCACAACGCTGTCTCCAATGCACTCCCAAACAACTGCCTGTGTCCGATGTGTTGTTTCAACATTAATTTTTTTAAATAAATGTTTATACAACTTTAAGTTATCATGTGATTAATAGTCGCTTCGCTTTTGGGTCGCAGACGTAACCCAAAAGATGATCCACAACGCTCTTTCCAATGCAACACGGGTTAATTTATATGTTGATCTTACAGTTTTCCATAATTTCTAAAAAAAAAAAAAAAAAAGTTGGTTCTCAAGCCTTTTCTCTTAAGAAATCCATGTGGGCGGATGGAGTTTTATTTTTATTTTCTTATTTTTATTTTTAATTTTTTCGTACATTTTGGGGAATTATTTTTTAGTTTAGGTAAAATAAAGAACACTGCCTCGTAATTTTGCTTACCACGTGTCTATACAATTATTTAACAACAAGAATGGTAATTTTATTTAATATAATATTTATAAATAAATAATATAATATACGTATTCGTTTCACCCTTGTCATTGGTAATTTTATATTTCCTTTTCTCACTAAGGTCCATTTTTGTTCTGTAACTGCTATTTTTGCCGCTTTTTTATTTCCTTAAAAAAATCGGTGCGGGCAGGGCCTGAGAACCAACTTTTCTAGTTTCCCTTCGGAAATATTCATTACCTGCGTTACTTTTGCATTCCTTCCTGAGGGATGCCTTTTCTCCCGGAGGTTTTTTGTCGCTTCAGATCCACCCAGCCTCGCAACCCAGTACGCATGTGCGACGCACTTCTCATATAAGACGGGCCAGCTGCAGTGGCTGCCATCTTTTTCCTCCAAGCATGACCACACATGGTCACTTCTGTCTTTTCTCTTGTGTCTTCGCCTGCGCTACCTGTTCCTGTATCATGGCTGCTTCGCCTCCGGCTCCTATTACACCGCCGCCTGGACCCACGATCTTCGCTTCGCCTGCGCCATCGTCTTAGCGCTGGCTACCCGCCCCTTCGCCCACGGCTTAGGCGTAACAAAAAAAATGGTGTGCTTCGCGGAACCCGACCGACTCTTACTTTTCCTCCCGACCCTAACAGTTTTTTGCTAAAACTGATGCGATCACGATGCACAGTACAATCTTATGAGAAACATTGCCAACGAAAGTTATCATCATCCGGGTTTCACTAATGCATAGCTAAGCTAAGCATGAAACAATGTGTATTTTGTATGCAGAACATGATTCAGCATGACTCACCATTCGCCACAACCCAGCAAGAACACTGTTTCCCTGCGCCTAACTTTGCCTACGCATCCGCCTCCCGGCTGGCCGCTTCGCTCTCTTCATGCTCGGCTCGCTCACGACTCTCCACATCGTGATCTCAAGCCTCCTTCCGCTCCCATGCATTCCAGTTCTTTTACCTAAGATCTCCCATCCAAGGCTTTTCAACCACCTGCACAAGAAATGAATAAAGATCACCCTTATCCTGAACACACTGACCAAGCATGCAGCACGATCACCAAGACGATCATCAGCACCTTGTCTTACTCGTGACTATACTCCCAAGACAAACACGGCCTCGTGCTGTTCCAAGGAAAATTTTTCAAGCCAAGTATAGAGTCTGAAGTCTTCAAAGCCTCAACTTGGACAGCTTGTCTCATCCGGAACACACTGATAAATCTATCGTCATGAACATCAAGACAATCATCAGCACCTGGTCTTACACATGACTAACACTCACGCAACGTCTAAAGTCTCAACAAACAAGCAAGCAAAGCAAACAAACAAACAAGCAAGCAATCAAGCAAACAAGCAAACAGGCAAGCAATCAAAACAAACAAACAAGCAAGCAACCAGCCAAGCGAGCAAGCAAACAGAAAATTGGTCAATTGATTCAACTTTCAGATCGACTGTTTCGAACAACTCGTCTCTACCACCACCCACAATCAACATCAACCGGAAATCAAGACGATCACCGTCTCTTCTCATTTGTGACTATCGTTCACGTTATGAGTGAAGGTCACACTGAACCTTAATCAGACAGCTTGTCTCGATCAGGACTCGCAATCTGCACCCAGCTCAAGACCCATACGACCGTCACCGTCTCGTGTCATTCGTGACAAACACCCACACCATGCCTGAAGTCTCAAGACAAGCATCTTGTTCTCGTTTCATTACAACTGCAGCTCCATCACCATGCATCCCAATCAATGGAACACTAAAAAGCACCACAATTCAAAAATGAAGAAAGAAAATACAATGACGCAATCTGCAAAAAAAAAAAAAAGGTGAAACGAAAACAAAGACCATAACATCACCCAAGGAAAAGTGTTGCAACTCCGCAACAAGGCAAGAACAAGAGGAGGTAAAGCCCACTTAACACCAACCCGAAGCAGTGTCGCAAGATTGACAGGGATCTGTCACAAGCCAATCAAGAACAAATAGGACAATGCAAATGTGCGGGCATTATCTCCGGAAAGAAAAAGACTGACCCTCACTCAGCTTATGTCCGCCATCGCTCATGTGATTATTGTCGCTGCCCTGCTCCATTTGCAAAACTATTTCACCCAAACAATAAACGAAAATCCTCAAAATGAAAAGGACAAGTGCAGCTAGGAAAATACAACTTCAAGAGCAAAAAATACGGTAAAAATTCCCATATGTGCTGCCTACTCCGGGGAATTCCACCCGTTTGTCGGACACCGTGCTCCTCAAGCCCTTCACCAACATTTGGTCACCACTCCAGGAATTTCCTCAAACGAACTCTCTACAATCATGGAAACACCTAAAACGTCTACCAATGGAAGCACCGTAAACAATTCAAGCCCGGCAGACAGTTACAACTCTCCAAACCCTGACATTATCAACAATCGTCCATGATCGAAACCGAAACCGAAACCACAACAAGCGACACAAATGCCACCCAACCATGCTGGTCTGTACCGGACCTCTCACTCTTGACGACCTAAAGAAAAAGGTGTAAAAAGGCTTGCATACCTCCAGCAACCAGAAAAGAAAGCTAAAAGAGAACCTCAGTGATTTACACAAAACTCTGCGAGTAGTCTGTGGCCGCGTATCAACTATATGCACGGCCAATGACGAACTAACTGCAAAAGTCAGTGAATAGGAAGACATCATCACCAACCTAAACCAACCACATTCAACCGCAACCCTGAAGAAACCGTCATCAACCTCACTGGCATCTCCAAATGCTTGGCAATTACTACGTCACAGCGTATCCACATCATGGAAACCACAGTATAAGAAATCACCATGATTTCCACACAACAGAAGGGCCTCATCATCCAAGCTCCCAAACCCTCGCTACTTCTCACCTGAAGGCCAAATTCCACCAACACCAGTTATTCCACTTGACCAGGCTTCGGACTCATCCTCAACAGTAACTTAGAATCCGTTACCCACCAATGACAACCAAATGAAGGACTGTTAGCAACCTCCAATCTTCCACAAGACAAATTCTCGTCACAATCAATATGGCCATTTGATGACAATGAACTCTTCATCCCAGCAACGTCAAGCATGAAACAATGCTCAAACACCGTAACCAGGTCTCTACCCTGTATTTCGTGCAGAACAAAAGCGAATGGCTTCGCTTCAACTAAAGGGCTTCACCTTCACTAAACCTTAATCAGATCATCTCAAAAAAAAAATTACACCTATTTTTCCTGGACCCTGAACACCGAACCTCAACAAATTTGGAACTTTCAAAAAAGAAGAAAGAAAACGGACGAACAGAACCTCATCCAACCCCCACGACATTCCCATTCCACAACCGTCAAATTTTTCCTTCTTATGACGGTAAATGGTTCTTCTTATATGCTCCATCACCTCCACCAATCCCACTAATGATGGAAATGATTGAAGCAAGCTTCAATGAACCCTCTTCACTTCTATCAACACACCCAATCAAAACAACTCATCTGAATGAAACTACAATTAACTCCTCCAATGAAAAATTCCAACCAGACGACCTCAAGGAACCTGAGCAACTTCAATCGACACATCCCCAAGTCATCGTCATGTTCCCCAAACAACTGGCCAAACAACATCTCCACCTTCAAGCCCAACCACATGCCATCCTCAAGTTCGTCCAAAAACAACCTGAACTGTCAAGCTCCATTCAACCAGGTATCGACCTCAACTTCATTTATTCCATAATCCTAAAACTGAAAGTTTTTAATAAGGACTAGCAGAGTCGCTCGCTTCGCTCGCTCATTCCGCGTCGTCTCGCTACGCTCGAGGAGCTTTCATGCTGCAACTCTTATGCTGATGACGGATATTCCATATCTAACACGCTCAAGCAGATAATCAGAGTGCAGTACGTGACGGACATCCATATCTAACACCATCAAGCAAATGACCAGAGTACAGTACGTGTTTTTCGTAAGGGCCCGGGAATAATGAATTTATTGGAGCTATGGCCCATAGCCAAACGCCCTACTATAAAACAACTTAAGTACATGTACATATTGAACCTAGGACCACACAACGTCTCCATCATACCCTGGTGCTACTACGCTGATCTTCGCCACGACTCAGTTTCACAAATTCACTGCAAAACTACCCTTGCAGCCTTGCAGACGTAAGGCTTCAGTTGATAAACAAATGGTAACCATAAATCAGTCCTAAGGTCTGGCCACCCAAGAGCTACGTGCGCTTCTTAAGGCGAAACATGCGATTCGTATCCAGTCGGCCTTAGCTTGAAGAAACCATCCCCTTTCTGGCGTGCGCCTAAACTGCCAATGAGCCAGGAGGCGTGGCACACGATTTGTAGCCCAGTCGGCCTTGGCTTGAAGAAGTCATTCCCTTTCCGGCACGCGATTATACTGTTATTGAGCAAGGAGGTTAGGCATGCGATTTGTTCACAGTAGGTCTTGGCTTGAAGAAGCGTTCGCCTTTCTGGCATGCACCTAAACAGGCAATGAGCCAGGAGGCGAGACACGGGATTTCTTCCCCAGTCGGCCTTGGCTTGAAGCAGCCTTATCCATCGCCACTGCAAGGCCGTTTCAGCGCTGTAGCACGCGAGTTGTTGCATGCTTGAACTAAAATGCTTGGTAATTTTATCATTCATGCTCCTTGTGCCGCTCTTGGTATGGATTATTTTTTATTCAAATAAATTTTCCAGACTTTACAAGGGTTTCCTTGTCCCACAAACTTTAAGAATTTTTACTTAGAAGCCATCTCCTTCCCCGCTACGTGTGATGCTTTGAAACAGCAACCACATGTCGCCCATAATTTCTGACTAATATAAAAGATTTCGTGCAAGGCGAAATCGTACCTAGAAACTATTCGTGTTTACCACAATTAGGCTGGACTATTAATTTGCTGAGTAGAGCACCAGCTAATAGCACACTATTGATCGAATGTCGATGGTTTACAAATGCAAAAGTTGGAATATTTCTGACACCCTTTTCTGTAATCAATATAATTTGTTTAAATATGCCTAATTTCGCATTATTCTTTTCGTAGATTTACGTATTTTCATATAAATTTAAGGCTAAATACGGTAGTTTGTATTTGAAATATCCAAAGTGCAACTCCAACAGTCGTTCCATCAGCGAGCTGCATGTGCCTCATTGTTGAATGTCTGCCAGCCGTAATCCTACCGACAACACTACTGGACCACGCGCCTCCTACCATCCGCACAGCAGGAGGGGTGATATTCCGAAACTAACAATCAACTTCGAAAAATTCGTTTCAACAATGGTCCAAAGGTGTTTTTTCGCTTTTTTCTAGTGGAAATATTTTACCTAGAACTACGAAAATACGCCTACGCGAAATCCGGATTAATTTCCTGTCTTTTGACACCTTTCTCATATTTTTAGGCTTCCTACTTCAAGAGGAGAAGAGGTACATATATATATATATACCGACCGTAAGTTTTTAATGGTTTAGATTTCAACTCCCCGGATTTTCCCATTCGGGAAACTGTGAGTCCCTGACTCTGGGGGCACCAGCTCGCAACCCTAGGGTAACCGTCATGGTGGCACCCTCCACCTAAAGTGACGAGGTCTACATAATGCAAAAACAATGCAGGTAATGTATGTTATTGAAGGGCAACTAGAAACAGTATTTTTTTTCTATTGCCCAGAGGAAACGTACATTACCTGTACCCACCCTACCTCCCCTCTGAGTCACCACCATAGTTGATCGAGAAGGGGAAAAGATAGCAGCCACTGCTGCTGGCCCGTCTTATATGAGGAGTGCGTCGCACATGCGTACTGGGTTGATCTGAAGCGACAAGAAACCTCCAGGAGAAAAGGCATCCCTCAGGAAGGAATGCAAAAATAACAAAGGTAAAATACTATTTTTTTAATGGCCTAAAGTTAAGTAAATATCAAGAAAACATCAATTTTCAACAAATATTCTTCGAATTTGCGGGTGCTTTGTCTGCTGGGAAAAAAATCTGCTCGTTGCAATTACTCACGCTACGAAATCATATGACACAAAAACATGATGCGATGACGCAACCGAAAAGATGAGCCACAATGCTGTCTCCAATGCAACACGGGCTATTTTCACTCGCAAACAACTACCTGTGCCCAATGTATTGTTTCAACATTAAATGTTTTTTAAATCGGTGTTTATACAGCATGAGGCAAAAGTCTGGTCACACGCAAATAACTGTCGATATTAATTCCTATGTTAATTCTGAAGACATATTTGTTATGTAAGTCAGCTATGGCGAAGCCAATGAAGATAGTTTTAATGACCTTGAAAACAGCATTCAAGGTCATCCACATTCTATCTTTCAAACGGCGCAAGATACAGTACAAAAGTGAATTACAAAGTTGTAGGCGAGCATTAAACATGACAAACTGCGAAAACAGATTGAAAATCGGACCATAATTGTCACAGTTACGAGGAAAGCAATATAGCAACAAAGTCTTCTATGAACGTTGTAACTGCCATGCAGTGAAGCTGAGGGGGCTGCCTCTACAAGTGAGTGCACGTATGTGATCAGAGTCTTTCCTGAGCCAATTAAAGTAAGTGAAGGAGTGCAGTTCAGGCTGCAATAAAAGAAAACATTGTTCGATATGGATTAGGCCTAAAGTATTGAGCCATCATTCACAACACAAAGTCATGTTCGGTATGTAATTACTTTCTGATTTTACATTTATTATTTTTTTTTCCAGCACTAATGCCCCTTTGAGTGATGTCCAACCGGTCGCAACAATCGCCAAAACGCATTGTTACGAATGCCCACACTTCATTTCTAAAGGCTGAAATACATTTTTTATGGGGGGTTGGGGAATCGGTGTCCCTTTCAGCCCCTGCCCCCCTTAAGTATTTACGCCATGTCCTCCAGTCGGTAACATGTACGTTCGAATTAGCCTTGTAGCACTATTCGAACGTACATGTTACCGACTGGAAGACAGGACGTAAATAACTTGGGGGGGGGGGGGGGGGGGGCTGGGGGGGACAGGAATGAAAGTGCGCCAAAGAACGAGGCGAACATTTTTTGAAAATTTCTATTTATTCGCCGTTTTCTTCAAATGATTTTTTTCTTTACGGTTCCATACATTTCACAAAACAAGAAAAATAATCGTACCTTAGAAATAAAGTGGTTGTGATTTTTTAGTAGCAGGGGGCATAAAGCGAGGCGCAATTTATCGATCCCCCTTCCCCAGTAAAAATGTTTTTCTGCCTTTGGAAACGAAGTGTGGGCATTCGTAACAACAATGCTTTTTGGTGATTGCTGCGACCGAGCAGGGTGTCACTCAAAGAGGCATTAGTTCCGGAAAGACATAGTAAATGTAAAATCAGAAAATAATTATATACCGAACGAAACTTTGTGTTGTGAATGATTGTTCAATACTTTAGGCCTAATCCGTATCGTACGTTGTTTTCTTTTATTGCAGCCTGAAATGCACTCGTTCACTTGCATTGATTGGCGCAGGAAAGACTCTGATCACATTATGTGCACTCACTTGCAGAGGCAGACCCTAAGCTTCACTGTATGACAGTTACAACGGTCAGGGAAGTCTTTGTTGCTATTTTGTTTTCCTCGTAATTATTACAATTATGCTCCAATTTCCAATCCGTTTTCGCAGTTTGTCATGTTTGAATGCTGTTTTCAAGGTCATTAAAACTATCTTCATTGGCTTCGCCATGTCTGACTTACATTACAAATATGTGTTCAGAATTAACGTAGGACCATTATAAGGGCAGTTATTTGCGTGTGACCAGACTTTTACCTCACCCTGTATAACTTTAATTTAAAAATGTCACACGAGACTCACAAAAACGCACACTTTCACAACGAAGATAGTCTACTAACTGCAAATTTTCAGCTACTAACTGTAGTTGTCATCATAAAAGTAAGTTTGAACTCTTCCTTATCGTTTTTCAGTCCAATACACGGTTCGAATTCGAAACTGCCGCTGTCTGCTATATTAATTAATTTATTGTGTGATTGATAATCGCTTCGCTCCATTTTGTCGACAGTGTAACTAATGATGCCCTAGTTACTAATTTGTGACCCTTGAATTTTCATTGACTAGTCCTTGAAGAGTCCTGGAATTTTAAAGTTACAGGCAAGTAAGGTGCGCATCGCGTAGCATCGCAGACCTTGCTTGGAGGAGGGGGCTTCTCGGCTGTGAACAACTATCGTGCGGAGAAAGATGGTGCTACGGCTTAAGAAAATGTGAATATGTAAAATAACCTTACCTATAACTGGTGATCGCCGAGATGTCTTTCTCCACATTAAAGATCGTTAAAAACCGAGTACTATGCTAGCTCAATGACTAAAAGACCTTAGAGTGACGGAGCTTGCCAGTCCTCGATTTGCCTGTTGGCCTTGGGCAGAGCTTACCTCCTGGCGCAGTTACACGATGGGCCTTGGTTCGTTGGGACATGGGACCCTCATATTATCATCCCCATCGTCCTGGCGTTTATCAACTCGACCTCTTAGGCTTGTCTTGCGTCTGATGTCCTTGTGCCCTCGGGTTCATTTAGTGCTGGCACTCCCCGCTGCACAGGGCCCCTGGGGGCCGATCAGTGGAATATTGTGGCCTCTTTCTTTATATAAGAATTTGCTATGCAATATAATGCCATGTTAAATATTGTATATAAAATTGTGTGAAAGGCTTTCCACGCATGCGTGAACCTAAATTCTCCTGCTAGGCTTTACTTTAGTTCTTTCCTCTCTTCTCTACTTTTGCTCGACCAACGCGGACCGAATTAGGGTCCGCTCTTCTGGCCTTATGCAGGTCGGGTCTATTCAAAATTAGGACTATTTTTCTGAAGGAAAGTCTAAAAGGTTTTTAGGCGAACGTTCAGTAACATCCACCACCGAAATGCTGTAAGTCGTGGCAAGCCTTCTAACTTCCTTCATCCAACCATGCCATGCAAATAAACTCCAGATGCAACTGATTTCCAGCCTGGACGTATTTATTTCCAGTTAAACCAAATTTAACCAGAAGTGCGACGCCATTCGACTATAAATTTATAGTTATTTTTGGTACTTTTGAAACATTCAACGGGTCTTTCGATTGTATGAGTGTGACCTGCTTTGGAATTTACTGCGTGATTGTCATTTACTGATGCAGTGGGGTACCCAACATGGAGAGAGGCATGTCAAGTGCGAAGTTTGTGGTGCTGAGTTTTCTTAAGTATATCGTTAACTGAGACACAGTTGAGTCTAACCGGGTGTGAGCCCTTTTTAGTGCATTGTTTATTGCACTATCTTTTCATGTGTGGAACATTCTCAAGGGTACAGGGTAGTCCAACATGGAGAGAAGCCTTGTAAGTGCAACTTTGGTGGAGCTCTTATAACTTGACACACCATTGTTGTTCCCGATTTTCCTTTTTTGCCTGCTGGAAAATGCCACGAAAGAAGTCTCAAGTGTCTGTACCCAGGCGAATAGTTGATATCGGTACCAGTCCGAAACCAGCTAGAACAATGGTCATTGAAAAAGGAGAAGCTATGTTGATAATTTGTTGTTGTAAATGCAATGACAGCATTTTGTTTTCTAATTCTGGTATCAAGAACCCCATGACCAGGTGGAAAACTTAGGCATCACGTTTGTGTGCAGATCTTGCAGGCTTGAAAGCAGAGTAGCGGCACTGACCCAGCTTGTGGAAAATCTCATTGTTGAGAAAACTGAAATTGAGATAAGCATGAATGCAACTGTACAAGCAATACAGACCCGACAAGAATGTACTGATAAGAAACTCTAAGACACTCAAGGGCAACTGGAGAAAAAAGAAAAAGAAATCAAAGATCTTCATGTATACTTGTCCAGCTTGCATACTGGAATGGAGAACAGCCCCAACAAAAGTGATCTTGACACCGCTAAAGAAGGGATCGTACATGCAGTTGTAAACCCCCATAAAATTTCGTACGCAAACATGCCGTTAGCAAGTAGCACTAGCAAAACAGGTGTCCAGCAAAACAAAGATAGACCTAGGCTTGTAACCAGTGAGGATTGTACCAGGTACATGGCTTTTGAATTAGCTGAACGTGAAAGGCGCAAGAGAAATTTGGTGATTTATAATATGATACTGGTATTATAAGCAGTATTCTGGAAAAGCTGGAAGTCAAAAATGAAGTCAATGTACATCAAATATTGAGGCTGGGAGCACGTAAACCTGGATCTATTCGTCCTATGCTCTTAAAAACTGGAAGTCAACTTGAGAGGGACACTGTTTTGGCTGGTGCTTTCAAGTGCAGTAACATTAAGTTTGGGCAAAAACAGGTGGGGATCTCTCCTGATCGTACTCCAGCCGAAAGGAAAGAAGTGAGTGATCGTAGGATCGCAGATCTTGAGAAGAAAAAAAGTAAACAAAATCTTGAAAGCCTCCAAACTCAGACATCCATACCAGCCATACCCAGCCTTGAAAAGAACTGTCTATTGCTCTCATAAACTGCAGAAGCATTAAAAATAAGGGGATCAAGTTGATGGACTTGGTACAGGATCTTAAACCTAATGTTATTGTTTGCACTGAAACTTGGCTCAGTGCTGATATTGGCGACAATGAGATTGTTCCTCCTGAATACCAATCTTACAGAAATGACAGGTCAAATCACGGGGGCGGAGTCTGAATTCTGGTTCACAAGAGTTTGTCCAGCGGCAGTGTTGATATTGACGTGGGAGATAGTGAGATTTGCTACTGTTCTATCAGGCTTGATGATAGGAGTCTTGGTATTGTTGCTGCTTACAGACCGGAAAAAGATGAGAATATGTTTGATTCCATTCTTCAATTTTCTAAAGAGCTGCAAACTCAGGTGGATAATTATTATTGCTGGGGATTTTTACATCTGGGGTTTTGATTGGTCTACTGGCGAAATCTCGCAGAACAGAAACTTTTCGTATGAGCTACTCGACGGATTGTTCACAATGATGGAAGCGACGGGAACTGAGCAAATTGTTGAAAAGCCGACTCGTATTTTTGATAATACGAGAAGTGTGTTGGACTTTATCTTTACTGATATTACTGAAACTTGTAGCGTGGATATTCTGCAAAAATTCAGTGATCATCATATCGTCTATGCCACCTGTAACATTTATACAAAGAAGGTTACTAGCTCTAAAGAGTATACTAAGTGGGATTATTGTCATGCTGACAAGGAAAAACTACTTGAGCTTCTCGGAAAAAGTTACGAAAAGTTTAAACGGCATAATGGAAATTTGGATGAGCTGGTTGATATTTTTATGAACGACCTGGACATTGCCATGACTACCTGTGTCCCTAAAAAGACTGTGAAAGTGTCTAACAATAAATGGATTAGCAAAGAAACCAAGAGTTTAATTACCAAACGTAGGAGGATTAGAAAAACGCTTCAAGGTAATTATTCGCCTGATCACCTATACAAATTGGAAGATCTTAGTGCGCAAATTGTTGATAAAATGAGTGAAAATAGGGAACATTATGTTAACAAGTTGTGCGAGGAATTTGCTACCAAACCGAAGAACTTTTGGAACTACATCCGAAATTTCAAAGGAAGTGAATGCGCAGTATCCCAGCTTAATATTAATGGACTCTGTGTTGTTGAAAACAAGGCTATTGCTAACACTCTAAATGATGCTTTTAGCAAAAACTTTTCTAGTCTCAACAACAAGGCACCTTTACCCAATACGTCTATTGCACTGACTGATGCGATTGAACAGATTGTGGTGACTTATAATGGCATCCTTAAATTGATTCAAAATCTTGACTCGTCTAAATCTCCTGGTCCCGGAGGTATTCCTGTACCTATACTTAAATTAAGTGCTGAAGTGTCCGCAAAATATCTCGCCATTATCTTCAATGAATCCATTAGCAGTGGTTATGTCCCTTTAAAATGGAGGACCGCTACAGTGGTACCATTACATAAGAAGGGCAGCAAACAGGATCCTAACAATTATCGACCTATTTCACTTACATCAAATCTTTCTAAGATGCTTGAACACATTATCGTGAAACACTGTTTTTGCTATCTGCTCCGAAATAATGTGCTTCGCGCTAACCAGTTTGGCTTCAGAGAAGGGGCCTCTACTGACTTACTTTTAGTGGAATTGTGCCATAAGATTGCTGGAGGCATTCAAGGAGGAGGGCAAGTTGACGTTATCAGTATTGACCTGGAAAAGGCCTTTGATAAAGTTCCGCATGCCTTACTCATCCATAAACTCCGTATGTATGGTCTTGGTCACATGGCTGATTGGTTTGCATCTTTTTTAAACAACAGAACACAATGTGTCGTAATCAATGGTGTTGCTTCTGAGTACAAAAACGTACTTTCTGGTGTGCCTCAGGGATCAGTCTGTGGACCCTTTTTGTTCATTGTTTACCTGAACGACCTAATGCAGATTATAGGAGATTTTAGGTGTTACTCTAAACAACACTCTTAATTGGAATTCCCACATTAGTGACATTACAAATCGTGCGGGAAAGCGATTGCGATTTTTGAGTAGAGTGTTACGGGGTTTCACTCCTTCGACTAAACTCACTGCCTACAAGAGTATGGTTAGATCAAAAATGGCGTATGCTGCTGTGGTATGGGACCCCTACCAGGAGGTCCAGATTAATATGCTTGAGGCTGTCCAGAGGCGTGCCATCAGATTTGTAGAAAACGATTTCAGCTGGTTTGCTAGTGTTAGTGAGATGGCTGAGAAATTAAACTTGCATAGTTTGAGATATCGTAGAAAGGATAGTAGGCTTGCTCTCCTTCACAAAATTGTGCATGGTCGTACCATCTTGGATCCTGAAAGTCGGCTTACTAAACCAAATTTTACTGGACGAAACGATCATCCCATGAAGCTTGGAGTTTGGCAGCCAAGCACTGAATATTTCAAGTGCTCGTTTTACCCAAGAACTGTTGTTGAGTGGAACAAGCTGCCGATTGAATGTGTACGTCACACCAATCTCTCTGGCTTTAAAACTTCCTTGGGGAAACTTGCCACTGGCTGTCTTGATGAGTAATTGTTGGTTGATATTTTGTTTTTAGTTTGATATTTACAGTCGTACATAATTTTTAAATTAAATTAAATTAAATCCCAAATCCAACTTCCTAGTCTCACTATTTGGTGCATCGGCCAGGAATCGAACCCGGGCCGCCCGCGTGGCAGGCGAGCATTCTACCACTGAACCACTGACCATTTACCGCTCACTTTGATTAAACGAATCCATAATAGAACAGGCAGACTGGCTAGATGGCTAGTTTTCTTGTCCTCTTTGGAAGCAAAGTTAATTTGGCAACCAGGTAAACTGCATACTGCAGCTGATTCGTTATCACGCCTTTATGAATCAGATTTTCAACCAGAAGAAAAAAATGAATCCAGTTCTTATACCCGTTTCCCTGCCAGAATTTGAAAGGCCAGTTTATCTCTTCAATAATGACTGTTTTAGCTGTCATATTGAAATAGAGCAATTAACCTTTTCAAAGATTTCACAAACTAAGCAGGATCCATTTATGTCGGTTTTACTTCTGGCTTTACAAGGTAAACCTTGGAAAGCAACTTCACCTTCATTGCAAAGGTTTGTTAATACTTGCCAATGTGTTATTTTGACACTGAACAGCAAATTATTTTTTATTAATTTTCCTGTTAATTCGACTAAGATTAAGATTTTTGTTCCACGCTCATTGCAACGACGAGTTCTTGAACTCCACCACAGCACGCTACCAGGCGGACATTTCCGCGCTCGTAAGACTAGCCCGATTATATAATTTATATTATTTTCCAAGAGCGTCAAAGCTAGTCCATGCATTTGTTAAAAAATGTCACCAGTGCCAAACAAAAAAAGGCCGTGGCGCACAGATGCTTGGTAGACTTTGCTCCGCTCCTCTTTACTATTCTGGGCATACTGTTCACGTCGATTGGAAAAGCAGCTTACCAGCAAACAAAGGCTCAAATTTCAAACACATCTTAGTAATAACAGATGCTTTTTCGGGCTACACAGACGCATACCCTTGTAGCAAGTTTGATACCAAGACATTTGTGACGTTGCTAATCAACAACTTTATCAAATATTTTGGCATTCCAGTTCGAATTATTTCAGACTCGGGACCACCATTCTGCGCAAAATTAGTAAAACAACCGTACAGACGATTTTGCATTAAGGCAGCCCACACCGGGGTTTATCACCCTCAAGCCAATACAAATGTGGAAACCTTAATGAAAAAAATCAACAGGCAAATTACAATGTTCTGTGAATCTCAGAGAGACTGGGCAGACAAGTTGCCATGTTTATCATGTCTCTGAATAGCTCAATTCATTCAAGGACAGGCTATACACCAGCTTTCTTATGCTTTGGTCGAGAACTCTCAATGGGTCTCGAGCCACCATTAGATAAAGTCATAGAACAGCCTGTTGCTCTGTACGCAGCAGAATTGTCGAAAAATCGACAAAAGGCTATTGAAAGGGTAAGACGTTTTAGAGTTTCTGATAGAAAGTACATTAGTGATAAGCTAAATGCTGGTCGTAATGTAGATTTTGAATTTAATGTTGGAGACAGAATTTGGGTCAAAACTCACCACATCTCCAGTAAATCCAATTACTTCGCGGCTCGTCTTGCACCAAAGTATAGTGGACCTTACATAATCCATGAAAAAGTCTCCCCTCCGATATATCGAATGAGGGATCTTGGTACTGGATTAATCAACACATTGATAATTTGCATCCGGTGCATGACGAAATTCCAGGAGAATTTAATTAAAACAAGAACGAAATAAAGATCGTCTTAAACTCCTTTTTTCACCAGGTCTAAATTGGACGAACTCAAGAAGTGCTGTTCAGAACCTTGCCAGAAATGGAACCCTCATAGTTAAAATACCAGAAAGGGTGAGCTTATATATATTTTATCGAAAAATGTGTAAAACCCTCTTTTTGCAGCCTAAATAAAGCTTTTCCATTCATTATTTTATTATCATTCATTTGTATGTTTTGATACTACATGAAAAACATGACACTGAGAGCTACGCAAAATTCTCGTACAGAATTAGCACCCTCACACGTGAAAATGGCTTAAACCACCCAAAATAAGTTAATCTTGAAACAATTCCCAAAATAAAGTTGATAAATTCAGAACTTCAAGAAATGTTTTGGTGAGCTATCACGATTCTGGTGTGAAAATGCCAGTACTGCTGCTTATCCCGCCTAATTTCTTAAAACACTTGTTACTAAATTTGAACCTTTTGAGTATCAGTTTTGAAAATTAAGATTTCCAAATTTTTAAACCTCAACCTTTATGATTTGGACTTTTTTCCTAATGGCCGCCACTAAATTTGGAAGGTTTGCAAATTGGGTGTAACAACGTTAAGTTTGCCTTTATACCCATTCGTAACTGATTTGCTCACTACGAAAACTGTTACCCATCAACTCTATGCAGTTTATTTTCCCATTACCTCATTGTCAGGTTTCACTGTCTACTCAAAACAAATGATTGATGCTTTTCTATTTTTGACGTTTTTGAGAACTCCTTATGATTTGACTCCTTTTCATTTCAGCGTGAAGTTAAAATTTTTTTAAGAAATTTAAAGGAAAGTGCCTCTATGGTCGTACAACTGATTGATTTTGGTGTTGCTCGTGGAAAATGGTTAGGTCCCAAACCTGAGTGCGTCCTTCGTGCACGATTTATCTTAATACTTAACTTTTCCCCCGCCCCCTCCCCCCACACTATTAAGGATCTAAAACGCATGTTGAATGAGGCTCCTACTGATAGCTTAATACGTGTCAACATGGTAAGCTTAAATTGGAGTATACTAATACTGAGCCTGCCAAAGTTTCGAAATAAGTAGTTCTAGAGGAACCGGTTATCCGAGTTTAGACGTTTTACTGGTGCAACTAGGACGGGCTACGTCTCAAAGTTGTGCTGCAGCACTTCGCCACGGTTCTGTGTGCTCAGTTTGCGTCATTCCTAGTCTGCTCGCAGACTAATGCGTGTGACGTTTAAATTGATTCTGACCATAACTTGCATGTTGGTTAGCCATGGAGGCCCCTCTTCGTTCTCACCAGTGTCTTTTCTTGGTAGACTCGGCACCTAAATTCTCCCCGTTAACAGTCGCGAAAGTATTGGTTATGCAAGACGTTATTTTCGCGATTCAGTTGTACAATTGGCCAACGATTTTATTTTTTCCATTAGCTGCTTGGGTGTACGATACGACGCCCGGTATTAGCCGAAGCAGGTTTTAAAATTCAAGAATCAATTTTACTTTACGTGCAAAATGTTATCACTCAAACTCATGTAATTGCAAAATTAATTTTCCCCTAACCTAATGTAAGCATCCTTTTAACCCGGATCTAAATAAAATCTCTTTTGCTATCAACACTTAAAAAACTTCGGTGAAGTTTCTTTTCCCCATTGTCCGCTGCTTAAAGTTGTTTATCTGTTGACTTTATTATTACAAACTTGCATTTTTTATGATAAGTTTTGTTTGTATAACTTTTCAAGGTTTTGTATTTAAACACTCAAGTTTCCGAAAACGTGTATCCACGCTGAATATTTGTGACTTGAATGACAACTACTGTAATTTGTCAAGCCTGATTTAATTGACTTAGTCTTTAACGTAATTCACGTTTGAATTCACGTTAGACACATTTCTATGTACAATAATTTCTGAAATTCTGAAGCCTATTTTCTTGCAATTGAATGCCTAATAATTGTGTAAGACCAACCACTTTCGCGTCAAAATAAGTAATCTAGAAAACCGACAGCAACTCCCTTTAATTTTTTTTTTGAACGACCGAACCAACAATGTTTCTCAAACTTACAATTTCTTTATCATTGTTACCGACATTGAAGTTTGTTTAAAACACGATTGTTGCATTCGATTTTATTTTAAGTTAACCCTTTCTTGATATGCAAGACCATATTTCCAACATTTCGCTTTTAACAACTTACAACTTATAAAAGAAAGGTTCTTAAATTGATAATCCTGGGACTCCTGAAGAACTTCGGATCTCTTACTGAAAACCTACCTTGAATACTTCAAAATCATCGGCTCATCAAGAGCCTTGATGATTTAGTCTTTCGCCTTTTGTAACAATTGACGTAACGTCATGTTAAAACAATCGGAAAACTTGTTAACTTTCAGTTGCATCAATCATCTTTGTTCGAGTTAAACGCCGTTACATTGTTATTAGTGTAATGATTTTAAAACTGGCAACGACGACCTATCCGTTGCTATTGTTTATATTTCCGTTAGTGCACAAATGAAAGCACTGATTTCATGGCTATTAATAAACTTTACGAAGTTTAACAAAACTAACGGAAAAACTTCTAAAAAACTATAACAAAGAGAATAAAGCGTCTCGGTTAATTTAACAAATAAGTTTAAGATTTTTTTTTTCTATGGGAAGCAAGTTTGTTTTACGGCTTAATGCCCGTAACTTTCGCTACCTAGAAATAAGATTGTTAATTGTTCTGGAGTTTAGTACGACTGGAAAATTAATTCTTTGTCTTTTTTCTTTTCATATCTTCATTTTCATGACGGTCACCGGAGGTTCCAAATTCTCGGCCGCCCCCTCCCCTAGAGTGACGGAGCTTGCCAGTCCTCGATTTGCCTGTTGGCCTTGGGCAGAGCTTACCTCCTGGCGCCGTTACACGATGAGCCTTGGTTCGTTGGGACATGGGATACTCATATTATCATCCCCATCGTCCTGGCGTTTATCAACTTGACCTCTTAGGCTTGTCTTGCGTCTGATGTCCTTATGCCCACGGGTTCATTTAGTGCTGGCACTCCCCGCTGCACTGGGCCCCTGGGGGCGATCAGTGGAATATTGTGGCCTCTTTCTTTATATAAGAATTTGCTATGCAATATAATGCCATGTTAAATATTGTATATAAAATTGTGTGAAAGGCTTTCCACGCATGCGTGAACCTAAATTCTCCTGCTAGGGTTTCCTTTGGTTCTTTCCTCTCTTCTCTACTTTTGCTCGACCAACGCGGACCGATTTTGGGTCTGCTCTTCTGGCCTTATGCAGGTCGGGTCTATTCAAAATTAGGACTACTTTTCTGAAGGAAAGTCTAAAAGGTTTTTAGGCGAACGTTCAATAACATCCACCACCGAAATGCTGTAAGTCGTGGCAAGCCTTCTAACTTCCTTCATCCAACCATGCCATACAAATAAACTCCAGATGCAACTGATTTCCAGCCTGGACGTATTTATTTCCAGTTTAACCAAATTTAACCAGAAGTGCGACGCCATTCGACTATAAATCCCAAATCCAACTTCCTAGTCGCACTAACCTTTAAGTTTTCTACGTATCAGTTCTACGTATCATTGGGTAAATAATCGTAGACTGCGGAACAACCCTTCGACATGATCGAAGTAGTGACTGTGTACTTTCTTTTTCCTCCACAATTTGGCTAGATTTTGGCAGAATTTGATGTTATGGTGTATAAGGTTTAGCGATTTTGGTATTGGTTTCTGCCCATACTGGTATCGTTAGCTTTACTTAAGAAAACCGTATACGACGGATGCCGCATCTCAAAAGAGTTTTGTCGTCGTCATACTAATAGAGAGGAATCTTTAAGGATTTAGGAATGGGTAAACGAGAATCCCATTCGTAGCGAGTTCATTTCCGGATGTATTGTGCTGCTTTTAAAGGTGCGTTAACGGTTCTAAAAGTGAGCACCAGAACCCATAGCGTTGAAGAAAAATGTTCTTTTCTTTCTGTCGTGAGGGTGTAAATGACCAGCAGTGGAAAGAAGTTCTTCATGTAAAATCCACTTTATTAGGAAATTGACAAAATGCCACACGAGTGGCAGGTTTATACTTACGATGTCCTGATTTTGCACGTGTCCATTGGTAGATTGTTGCGGTTTAGGTCCGGTGGCTGATATTTCTTGTACAAAGGAGTTTTTTGCAGATAAGGAAAAGCCAACTAGGCAAAATGTCCCCAAGGGATGAAATCTCTTTGTAGATGTCCTCTTCAACTGAATTTTCCGAAGAACTCTCAGAACTATAAACTTGTTTTTTCTTCGGTGGTGGTGCTTTATAGCCGTAGTCTGAAACCTCACTTTTATTTTCCGAAACCGAAACTGAAGAAAGGGGAGAACGGGATCGACAGCATCGATGCGAAATCTGATTCGCTCAACTTGTGGAAGATTCGTCATAGTCTTTCAATTTGATCTTACTCGTTCCGAGGAGTCAGATTTTAAACAAAATTGTTTTTTTAGATTTAGCCTTCAAATCCTTCTTTTCATGTATTTGTGCTTGGCAAGCCGAGACGACGTTGACATTGGCGGCGACGTACGCAGGTTTCCTTTTATTTAAGTCTTTTTTCTTATCATAAGCGACCTCTGCAACCTCGGTGACGCTTGGCTTCTTTCCTTCCGGTGCACAACTTGTGACGACGCCAGCGACATCAGCGTCCTCTGATGAAGTTTATTCCTTGTAAAATAGTCTTCCACTATTTTTCTGATTTCATCTTCCCTGGCCAGATTTTGGCTATGCTCACTTTTTTTGGGTAATGAGGCAACGCCTTTTAAAGCACTTGTGAGCTATGATAGCCGACTTAATCGTAACTAGCACAGAATCACTGATTGCATCCCCGAGCGGTGGATGGCTACTTTTATGCTACAGACGCCTCGTGAGACTGCCGTAGTTTTTCTGACGACGGACACTGACCCGACTGCCAACTTACGGGAAAGTTGTGGAGGACACTCATTGTGATTACCAGGTGCCTACAGGGGGGCGGGGGGAGCAGTGAAGAGCAACTCTTCACTGTCATTTTAGGGGGTGGGGGTGGAAAAATATCGACACATTTATTATATAACCACAACACACCACAACACAATATGACCCGTCAACACAACACATAAATCCAGACAAAAAAATGTTTTAGTTTGTATGTTTATGCAAGGATATTGATGAAAACGAAACAGAATAGTAGATGCTGCTGCTGCACCCGGCTATTAGCGACCATCATTATTTATCATTGGGAGGGATCATGAAGTTCTTGGGTCCTCTCGAGGGGGAATAATAAATTTTTCAGGTCCCGTCAAGAGGTGGGGGGGGGGGACCAACTGGAAGAAAAAGTCATTTTAGGACCTCAAAAATGGCACTTTCAGCAGTCAAAATTTCTAAAAAACCCTCAGTTTCTGGGGGGGCCCCAGACCCCCCATGATGACAGTGTTACAAGATTTTGAGGCTATTAGTACCATTTTTGCATGTTTAGTTTTTAGAAACAACTTTGTATAAAGAGCCTTGGCACCTGGTTTCTTGGCAGTCTTATTTCAGGTCCTAACTATGTCACGGATGTGAACATACAAGTAAATAGTGTGTTCATCATACTTATTGTATGAATCTTGAAAAAAAGATGGGTGTAAGGAACAGTTTACAGAACCTTTTTAATCCAACATATCTTTTCGTTAAAAACGAGATACGTTTCCATACATCTGATTGTAACTGTCGGTGTGGAGAGTACTTATTTTGGCTACAGCACTAATCTTGGCTACAGGAATCATCTGCAGACAGGCTC
>JAHWFP010147890.1:24733-44803 GCA_023313725.1 Lithobius niger
TTTGGACCTTGAGTGGGGGTAGTCAAGATTTTTCCTGGGTCTCGAAGGGAGGGTCATCGAAAATTTGGTGGTCACATCTTCATCCCCCCCCCCCCCTCCGCATAAATAATGACCGGTCCTTATGATGGGATAGAAATAAATCTTATGAAAATAATATTGCCGAAAAATGTGTGTGTGGGGGGACCCAACCACTACTACAAATCGAAACTATGGGAGTACCATTTTTAAACCAGGAGGAGGTGGGGAGTAGGCATTTGATATTAGGGGGGTAACTCCTCACTGGACCAGGGGGAGGGGGGATAGGCACCACTGGTGATTACTAGGTGGTGACTTACTACAAATGTCATATTTACCAGAAAGTTCTTTGTTTACAACTTTCACCACATCTTTCTTCGATGAAGCACATTTTGCCGAAGATTTCACTACATTTTTATCACTTTTAATTGTCTTGGGCACAAATTAAAAAAAAAAATTCCAACGACAATAGGCCTAACTAGTGGCATACGCCTAATGAAAACAGCAGGACTTACGGCCCGAGCTTAGCCATGTTTCACCTCAAGTCCTAAAAAAAAAGCATAGAAAGGGCCTAACTACCTCCTGGAAAAAAAGAACCCTAATGTGAGCCTAAGAAAACATCCAAAAGGAACCCTATCCTGAGCCGGGTTTCGGCACCAAAATGTTGAAAATAGCTAAAGTGGGAGAGCAAGAAATTAGACTGAACTAAACTAAAGCTGGGGTACTTTAGGCATTAATTAGGTTTAGGAAAAAGACTTGCTATAGGTTGTGGAAAGAAGGCTTAACATTAATAGCAAAAGGGGACCTAACTTGGAAGACCCTGAAGGGGGAGATGACCAAACAAACGGCTATCTCGGAAACTAATTCTTCCTGCTTGGACCTTTCTTTACACATTTTGTTTAACCCTGGCAACTGCGAAAGTATAATGGGTAATGGAAAGATGGGAAGGTTCGAGAAGCAAGAACCGGAAATAAAACAATAATGTACCCAAAATACATCTGTGAAGAAAATATGTTGACATAATCACGGCCCCGTGATCAGGAAGCCGTCCAACACACCATCAACACTTGGCACCTGTCTTTCGTGTTCCCCGCTGAAGAAGTTGTTGATGGTCATCTCTCCTTTTTAGATATGGCCGTTGAGAGAAGACGAGAGATTCTACGAGCCCTACAAGCAGCTGATGCACACAGGGAGGATCATCCCCCTCTTTATCGTGTCACCCACGATTCCAGAAAAGAGCATTGGGAGCAAATGAATTCTGTATGCTGCAACCGCTCGTGTGCACCTCGAAAGAGAGAAGACAAAGTTTCTCCGGTTTGAGTATCTGGCCAGCCTCGTGAACTCCGAGGGTAAGAAAACTTGGCAGAAGGCAAAGAGGAGGAGGGCCAATGACAGAAAGTAGTGAAAGAGGTCGACGGCCATCCATATGAGGTGATCACATACCTACCTGGGTAGTGTGTGTTCATGTGTGCTGCATAAACAGGGAGTCCGATGTTTCCTAACCTGAAAACACCCAAGAGGACTGTAGCCATTGACTCTCCTCCCAACCCCATCCCTTCCTACCCCTCACCACCACTACGAGACTCGCAGCAAGTTGAGACAACAGCCGGTCCCCACCCCTGTTCCACCCCAGCCATCTCGGGCCACCCAGGTGAAAAGTCTGTAAACCCCCCCCCCCCCCCCCCCCCCCCCCATCCCTCTGGACAGAAAAGTGTGGTTTATTGTGTACCTTGCAAATATTGCAATGCTGTGTATGTCAGTGACACACAGTTGCTGGCACGTCTAAGAAACACACCCTTGGTGTTCGCAATGGCGACCAGAGAAATGGTATTGCCATGCACCACAAAAAGTTCAGATACAACATCAGTTACAAGACACTACTGTTTTGATGAAATCTAATGTGCTGCACGACAACCATCTTCGTGCATTGGAATCCCTCGCTATCAAAAGGTTCCCCCAAAACGGCTGATGAACAGTGGTGCATGGCAACATCAACCATCTGGTCCAAACTGAACTTGCAACCCTTCTTGATCAAAAATGTTAGCTCCAGTTTCAAAGTTTGTCCGCACGTTTTCAGAGACGTCAGGAAGGAAGTTGGAGGGGTGTAAACCAGAAATTTACCGACATAATTTTCCATCTACACAAAAAATTGACTAATTTTTCCGACTGATTTGCCGACTGACCAAAAATTATGTAATTTTGCCGACTGATTTGCCAACTGCTCAAACATTGGAGGGGTGTGACATCCCCTACACACGTCTCCGTAAAAACGTCCCTGCACGTTTTTAACTTGTACGCTATAATTTGAAAACCTAAGATGCGACCCTAGTTTTTTATGTTTTTCTGGTGCCCGTGTTTCTAAAGAAACTGAATGGTTTCAAGAACGTTTTGTGCAGTTCTACTCTGGTGGAATCGTGCAAATTTTGATGATGACTAGTAACCCACCTCGGGCCCAAGACCTTTCGTCTAATTCACTAGCAATGCTCGGCTCTTCAGTACCCATCTTAAGAAATGCACTGCCCTCTTTCCATAACGCTTTTTCCATTTGGTTTAAGTTTAGAGTAATACCTCACTTCACTACCGGAGGTACTTGTTAGTACCACAGCAGCACATTGTAATGCTGTGAGATGTCAGCAACTATGATACCACATGGCTATTGGAGTAGAATCAGAATGTTAACACATGTTATGATCATGCTACCAGCACGGCTGCAACAATGGGCGACTCATCATTCAAACAATGTTGCTTGTCCTCCTGTAAGTGGGCGTGTCAAAGCAATCAAGGAAGTTAGTTATGAAAAGTTCAAAACTCATATTGGCAATTTGGACGAGTTGGTTGACTATTTTATGAATGACCTTGACTGTGCTGTAAAGTCCTGTGTCCCTCAAAAGCAAGTTAAGGCTTCCTACAAAATTTTGATTTTTGGGGAAACTAAAAACTTATGAGGAAGAGCACTAGAATTCGAAAATTGCTAAGATTAAATTACTCTACAGATCACCTCCACGAGCTTGAGGAAATAAGTCAACAAATCGAGGACAAACTCAAGTCAAATGGAGAGAAATATGTTAGCAAGCTATGTGACGATTATGCAAGCAAGCCTAAAAACCTTTGGAATTACGTACGAAATTTCAAAGGCAACGAAATGGCTGTGTCACAATTGATGGTCAAAGCTGGTGACGGTGGAAGTTAAGCTCGTTGCAGACACCCTAAATGAAGTTTTTAGTAAAAACTTTTCTTCTTTGGACCAAATCTGGCACTTCCTCCGAGTGTTATTCTTCCAGATGAGATTGATAATCTTGAGGTGACTTTAGAGGGTGTTCTTAACTTAATTCGTAACCTTGAGTGTGCAAAGTCACCTGGTGGGGTGGGTGCCTGTTTCTTTGCTTAAACTTTCTGCCGAAGTTAGTGCTAAGTACATGACTATTATCTTTAATAAGTTCGTCAGAACTGATTACGTGCCTTTATCAATGAGAACGGCTACGGTTATGCCTCTTTACAAGAAAGGATTCCAATAATTATCATACTATTTCCCTTACATTGAATTTGTGTAAAGTGTTAGAGCATAACATCGTAACGTATTGTTTTACGTATCTGCTTGAAAGAAGTGTTCTTCGTTCACACCAGTTTGGTTTTAGAGAAGATGCCTCTACAGACCTACTTTTAGTTGAATTAGTACACAAAATTACCGAAGGCATTCAAAGTGGTGGTCAGATTGATGTTGTTAGTATTGATCTCGAAAAGGCTTTTGATAAAGTGCCACATACTTTGCTCTTCCACAAATTGCAAGGTTATGGTCTCGGGTTTCATGGCTGACTGGTTTGCCTCTTTCTTGCAGAACAGAACCCAGTGTGTCGTTATTAATGGTGTTTCTTCATCTATGCAAAATGTGTTTTCTGGAGTCCCACAGGGTTCTGTCTGCGGACCTTTTCTTTTCGTACCTGAATGACCTGATGGAGATTATTGGTGCTTCTGGGTCTGCTTTTGCTGATGACAGCACTTTGTTAAAGAAAATCTGCACATATCTTGACTCGGTATCCCTGCAGGAACGTATTGCTCTTGTATTCGATTGGTGTGCCTCCTGGGGGATGTCTATTCAGCCTCTTAAATCGTCTGTGATGTCTGTTACGAGAGGAAACAATCCAGTCTTAGTTAACTACACAGTGGGAAAAGAGAAGATTCTTGGGAGTTACTCTCAATGACACTCTAAACTGGGAAATGCACATTAGTGATCTTGCGGACCGTGCTTCCAAACAAACACGCTTTTTGAGTAGGATTCTTCGGAGTTTTACTGTTTCTACTAAACTGGTTGCATACAAAGCTATCGTCCTATCTTTGCTTGAATATGCTGCTGCGTGTGGGATCCTTATATTGCCAGTCAGATCAACCAACTCGAAGCATTTCAAAAACGGGCAATAAGTTTCATTGAAAGCATTTACAATAGACACGATAGCATCAGTAATATGGTGAAGAAGTCTCCAACATCTGCAAGAACGAAGAAAAGTAATTAGGCTTTCCCCTTCTTCATAAACTTGTTAACAGCAACAATACCATCATTGATGCTGATAGTCGTATTGCTAAGCCGTTCTTTTGCGGGGAAAAATGATCACTCAAGGAAACCTAAGTTTGGCAGCCTAGCACCGATTATTTCAAGTATTCTTTTTTTTCCAAGAACGGTCACCGATTGGAATAATCTACCAGAAGAGTGTGTGGTAATATGCCAAACTCTCTCTTTTAAAGTTTCGCTTGAAAATTGTTTAAAACGTGGCATGTGATTGTGTGTTGTGTTGTGTTTTTGATCGAGTTGTTTGTTTTTACGTTGGTAGTATTTTTATTGTTTGCATCTGTAAGTTGATATGTGCTTCTTGTACATAATGTTTAATTTAATTTAATTTAATCACGCGACCTACATAGTAAAGTGCTCGAGCTTCCTTGTCGAGTAGTTGTACTGCAACAGTAGGCGTTACTACCCAATGGTTTAGGTGATTTTTGGGATGTAAAATTCAGAATTCACATTTCAACCACTGAAGCCATGAATAAATAATAACGGATAGTAAGAACTACAGCTCAGTAAATGACTAGTTTATATTCAGTTCTTCAGTCTAACTCCAGGACAACAGTTGTCAACTTTACGCAACAATTAACAAGCATTTACAGCAACCAAGAAGCAACATTTTTGTTTCCTTCAGTTGCTACCCTACTGCAACATTGTACACAGTTGAACTTTTGTACATTGTACTAAACATTATACAGTACTTCTTTTTGATAAAATGGAAACATGTGCAAATTTAAAGTGTAGCAGGCTATAATAATTTGAATAATTTCCACTGCGCACTTACATAACACATTGTTCTAAACATAATGTTCATACCTCAGCGGTATTACAATTGAGTGCTATTTTTCTACGGAATGTTTTGTTCATAGACATTATACATAAATAATTGTGGCACCTAGTAATAAGCACATAATCTTATTTACTATGATAAATCATTTGTACATGTTAAAAGGCCACTCCCGTGTGAGGAAAACACAAATGATATTTTTCCCTGTATATTACCGTAGGCTGCAGTTATACTTCTAAATTGAAACAATGCCATAGAGTTAGATCCAAGTGTAGGGTTTACAATTTTATGCACCCTTTACGTTTAAGTTGTTGGAATCCTCTTTATCCGATTTAGCTTCCTACAATGTTGAACGCTTTTCACACGGTTAAAAACACTTCTACAAGCGAACTTTTATGATAGCAATATTTTGTAAGCAACTTCATTTTCCCTCTTCTAGCTTTGAAAGAAGTAGTGGTACGCATCAACACTCGCCTTAAGGCAAGGCAGTGTTATGATTCAGATGTTTATGAAGTACAAACATGTGCTAAAAAAAAAGTTTGTACTTGTAGCCTACCATGTGCAGCTGGTTTCTGAATTAATAATTTGTTTTCATTTTAACTGGAACAATTAATAAAAAATAACTTACTGAGAAAGACTGAACTGTCTCAGCCATTATTGTCCTGAAACATCGTGGGAACATTGTCACTATAAAAGATTGAACTTGAATTTGCGGTGAATAATAAGTGTTGTTGCAAACAGTCCTGCATCAGCCGTTCAACTTCTTCAAAACTAAATGGGAAAGCACTAAATCGTCTCTTGTTTGCTTCCTCGGACACTCGAGAGATTCGATAATACGCGTTGGCAACTACTGACCTGAATCTCTCAGTGCCCGAAGATTTAGTGTTTTCCATTGACTTCTGGAGAAGGTGAACGGCTGATGCAGGACTTTACAACAAGACTGTTATTATTCACCAAAAATTCAAGTTTGATCTTTAAATAGTGACAACATTTGTGGTTTTTTTTTTGTACCCATGAAGTCTCACTACACTGTTTGCCGGTTTTTTCGATTGTCCTGAAGTCACAGCTCCGCAATGATGCATGGTTAACACACCTACCAGTAGATATCTTCGGTAGACCAGACTTTTTCACACTTGTGAGAATTTTTTTTAACAACGATGCCAGTTTGAATGCCGACTAGAGTGATTTGAAATTAATTGCAAAATTTGATATAATCCAACTTGCACAGAATATTTTTTGTTGAAGGATTTAGGGGCATAAGGAGTTCAAAATGAAGTGCTATGAAGGTGATCACGAAATTTTCAAATGCCTTTTGAAATGTTTGCCACTGGACCAGTGGTGATTTAGAATTATCGAGGGATTATGCACTCAGCAAATGTTACTGCTCCGCTCTTTGCTTATTCTTTATATAACACAGAACGTACTTGTCTAATGATCAACAGGTACAGCAAAGTTACAATTTACAGTCTGCGGGTAATTTTTAGCTAAATGAGCAGATTTTGCACTTTGTGCCAGCTCCAGTCTGGACGACAATGCAACACATTTACAGCTTTCTACAGTTGGTCGATATTATGTATGATAGCAGTACGCTTGATTCTAAACAACCTAGTCTTCACAACATACATGATACATCAGGTTAAGCAACACCGGCTTAACACCAGAAAATTAAAAGATCTTTCAACAATTGAAAATTTAAAAGAAAAGGTGGTATAATAGAACTCAAATTGGTCCAACTCCTGCATTCGGACTCATTTTGTAGTATACAGTGTCAGAAATTAAATTCTTTGCAGAGAGTTCCTTGATAAAATGCTCTGTCATCTCTTTAGGCAGTTAAATAAAATTACCTTACATAAGAAAATCACATTTTCCGATATGCTTGCATGTTACATGGTTTATATTTGTTGGGTCTTCTTTCTAAGACCTGAAACCATTCCTGACAGTTTTACCAGTGATTCAATTGATAAATCAGTTCAAAGTGAAAAAATACATGTCTCTCTGTTAAACTTAATGTTCAAAAGAACTTAATTATATTACACAGCAGTTACTAATTGGAATGCATATCCAACCAGCCTGTTAGCAACTGCCGAACTGTTGGCACAATTAAAATAAAAGAGGACATATTGATAGTAAAAATCTCACAAAATAAAATAAGTATGTACTCGGGGGTTAATTTGATCTGCAAAAAAAAGGGCTTAATTACTTCAGATTTGAATCGCAAGGAGGGTGGTTTTTTTTAACCTATTGCACAATTGTATAGTTCGTCAACATACTGTATATTAAGACTCACTCTGTAGGCGTACTTTTTTTTTTAGATCTTTCTTGTAAAGAATTCTCATGTAATTACTGCAATTATAAAAGAGTGTTACATCAAGGATTTTCTGTTGTGCCCAATAAAGCTCCGTCCTGGTGAATTGCAATTTTTTTGGAAGCCAGAACATCAAGAGTGTGGCTAATTCAGCCATTTTTACTTTGCTAATTTTGTTAAGAAATTAGAGCCAATGCAGTGTGAAGAAATATAGTTTCTATATATAGACAAAAATTGCTTTAAACGATATAAAAGTCATTTGGAGATAAAGCCATCAGCGATAATCTACACTAGAAGTAACTACTTCTCGCTGGTGGCTTATCTTCGACTTGCGTTAGTTTGGAATTATACATAAGAAAACTTCAGTCTACTATTTTAAAATTCAAAAGAGAGCTACAGGAATGATCAATTTTTTTTTGATATGACGTGTCGTACAATTTTAGCTTTGAGACAGCTTTTTATCGTAGCAACCACCTTAAATTGAGATGGTTAGATATATAAAGTATTTCAGTGTTGTTCTTCAAATCAGCAGAGCACAATTTCATTAATGTGTAGAAGGAAAATCGTCGAAAATATCCGTAATAATTGTCAACTGCTGACCTGAATCCCTCCTCTCCCCCCCACAAAAATAATCCAAATCTAACTTTTGCCAAACAGCCACTTAAAAAGGTAATGAAAGGGGAATAAACGTAACCATTATCTCTTGGCTGTTACGAACTGAGTTTTAACTAATTGTCACCTTTACTTTTTGTATAAAAAGTTTGATGTAATAACAAAACAAAGGCCTGTACAATTTTTCCGTGTTATTCTACTGTTAGGTATTGAGTGATAATCAAAACAACCCTTCAGTTGTCAGTTTGTCTATTATTCCACATTATGCAACTGCTCAAGCAAGAGTTTTTGTAATAATAAATAGCACTAAATAAATAACAGGAAATTTCAAGAGTTGACTTCTACTGAAGCACTAAGGAGTAAAATCCTATTTTTGAGCTGTACGGGTACTTCTTTTAGCTCTATCTAAACCTACTATTTTACAAAACTTGTTTTAACGATAAAATAGAATGATAATCTTGATTTTATACATTGTATGTACAGAAAGGTTCCTAACTATTTAAAGTTTGTGTCTTGCTGAACAGGTCAAATGGCAGCGATAAAACTGAATACTGGTAGCATGTGGTTATGGAAACAATTGTAGTAGAGATATAATCAGAAATTGTTCACGATCTTCTAACCTGTTATTAGCAAGCAGGTGTAGTTTTCAAAGGGAATTTTTAACACTTCAGTTAAATTTCCACGTGTCTTCCTACCATACCCCACGAAAAATTTGCCATCCAAACAGCGTTATCTGTAGTATTACAGTGCTTTGTGTTTATAAGCCAATGTCATGAACACATACTTGAATTTTACTTATTGAACCACTAGATATTGGGGTGACAGGACTGCTTCCCCTTGATATGAAAAATGAAGATTTTTCTCTCGAGAAAACAAATTTTTATGTATCTAACTATTTAGGCACAGCACAACCTGCCATTGTAGTAATACGTGTAGCAAAACATACAATCAACCGTATGATTTTCACATGAGAAATAAACTTTATTATGTTGAGAATGTTAGCAGTTGTAAAAGATAATAAGTTTTCCATTAACCAATGTTGTAATTAAAAACGTCGGGCCATCTTAGTTCAACAATCGGCTTTCAATCCATGGTCAACACGGAATCAGTGCACTAAAGTGAATATTACGTTATGCAAACTAATTGCTGTGTCAGAAACCAATTGGTTTGGCCTGCTCGGTAATTTTGTTGTACAACTGGGAAGCTTAAACTTGTGTAAAACAAAAAAATCTTGCGAAGGTTTTCGTCACCAGCATTAGCTTATGAGTCCACAAGCCAACCAGTGTCTTGGGTTAACTAGGGAAGGGTTGGTGCGGAAAAGCGCTGTCATTTGTGATAACTGCTGCGAAAGCAGTGTGGTCTCTAATTCTCTATTACTAGGCTTATTATTAAATATAACAGTACTCGCATACTCGCAGATTGCATGCAAGTGAAGCCATACTGATCAAGTTGTTTTCGCTGCATCAAAAACATGACAGTCAGCTGTTGTTTATTGCTAAAACATTTGTATTATGTTTAACAGCAACAGAGAGATGTATGTCTCATTAAATACCATTATTCAGCTATCAGATAACAAATTTACTGCTTCTTGAATTGATCACTTTACTTTATGTGGGGCTATGCATGAATTTTTTTTTTACAAACGTGATGCAATGCAGCTTTACCTGAAACACAGCTTGAGATGTATTTAGTGACTCACGCATACGTTTATAAGCAATGCTGTAGTAAAACTTGAAAGAATGTACAAATTACAAATCTGTCGTTAAATTGACAAACAACCAAAACCTTGAGCTGTCTTTACATACGTATTTGTTGTTTTAATATTTTTGAGAGGTTTCTCCATTACTTCAACTGTTAGGAAAATATGTCTCCAGTCTTTGATGGTAATCTATGAACGACCAGGCCAAGTACAAAGCAACAGGATTAACCCTTGGGACATTGTCACAGCGACTAGTTTGACAACAAAGTTAAGTCAAACAAAAAGACTTTTGTTTCTGCATCAAAAAGCACTTCCTAAAACATCACAGGGCACGATGGTTGATACAACCTGCCTACAATTCAGTACAAACAACCACCCAAGAGTTTTCTTATGTTCAATTTTTCGATGTGTGTAAATTCTTCAGAAAATATCGGGACACTTCTTGAAATCCCGAGCCCAATAATCGCCTATATATTCCCAATCGTCTTCTCGAGTTTGTGGGTGCTTCGTTGCTCTGAACCATCTGAAAACAGGTAAACAGGACTGAGCAAAGCCGCATAATGTTATCACTAGTTAGACTACCAAATCAATAACTCGGGGTTCACACAGAATTCGCCATATAAATTTCCAGGCCATTTCAAGGTTCCCAGGTTTAAATTTGCAGGCCTAAAAAGGTGAATTTTTTTCTTAAAAGAAACATCATATTCTTAAATCTTAGTCTTTAAAATTGTCATTGTGCAACCAAAGTTCTTGAAACTTACACTTCCCCACGATCTCTCATCCAAATCAAAATAATTACGAACCAAAAGTACAAAAGTAAAATTTCAGGATTTTCCTGGCCATCTAAGAACTTTTTCTAAAATCCAGGCTTTTTAAGGTTAAATGAAATTTAACCCTTCGTGGGTGGGCCATGAATGTCATATGACATCCTCACCAACTTTTACTGGGAGACCACAAACGTCATATGACGTCCACTCAATAGTCATACTGCTTTTGTTGTGTCCGTTCATAAATTTTTTCTTAATTTCTACAGGCTTAGTGTTACTAACCCTACTCCCACAAAATCGGTGCATTTGATTTCATTTTAACGCAATAAATTACACATAAAAAGGCCCATTACATGATTTTTAACAATTTTGTTAAGCGGATGATGGAGGCGCTTACGTACTTTTCACCCGGAAATTATGGCCTAGGATGGATTACTTGTAGACAAATCATGGCACGCGAAGGGTTAATGCTTTTCAAGGTTTGCACGAACCCTGTACATCAATAACTATTAAAAAAAAAGTGTCAACTACGGTTTCTCTGCATGAAAAGCTATTATTCTTTTGTAAGTAAGTACACATTACCTTGCTGCAACGTGACATAAAGTTATGAGGTTTAACTGTCCACAATTTTAATCGCGCTTTATCCCCTTTTTGGTGAGCTTTCGATTGCCGATATCTTAAGTTGATTGCGTAATTAATTCTGAAACTATTTAGCAAAAAAACACCAACTAAAACTAGTTCCAAAAATGCACGTTGGAGCATTTATTTAATTTTATTTTAAAGAAAATGTAGGTTTAAGGCTAAAGAATTCAGTTGCAGCGTTTAGCTGAGCCGTTAAAATATTCTCCGATGCTTTTAGTTTATAAGAGAACTTTGACAAAATTGTGCAATGGTGTGAAGAAGCAATCATGATTCAAATTCAAGTGAATGCTACGTCACGCACATTAGCAAAAAAAATCCATGGTTTGTGTGCTGCTTTCGTGGTAAGCCACATACTGTAGTGTGGTTAACTATTAAAGACCTGGGAGTCGTCATCTCAAATGATTTGAGCGTTTCAGATCAAGTTGATGCCGGGACAAATAGAATCATTGGCTTTGTGTGCACTATTTGGATGGTGCCTTCTATTATGTATGGATGCATTTAAGAAAGATGGTTGATAACTTTGGCTAAGTTTGGTTACCTACGTTTGCTAGCATAAATGGTGCAGCCTTTCACAACTTGGCTTCTGAGGACCTGAGGACTCACTACAACATTGCTGCGTATGATGCAAGTTGCCAGGAGGGAGTACTAGAGTATTCTCACCACGGCTCTCTATACCAAACTTCTAGATAGGACTACATACGTGACATGCCCGTACAACGAGGGGTTCCAGGGTTTATGTGACCTGTGCATCATTTTTTTTTAGTTGAGTCTTCGCCTGCCTGTTGATCATAATTGTCAGGAATGGGTTGAATCTGGCTGGGGGCCAAATTGTTCGGCCACACCTGGTTCTCTTTTTTTTCCCTGTTGAGTCTCTGCATATGTTGCTTATGTTGCGTATTATGTGAGGACTCACTACAACATTGCTGTATATGATGCGAGTTGCCAGGAGGGAGTACAAGAGTATTCTCACCATGGCTCTCTGTACCTAACTTCTAGATAGGACTACAATACACGACACCTCCATCAGAGCCATTTAAAAATTTTACGTACACCCTCTGATGAAACATTGTACGCTTGACGGCGATGGGTATCTACAAATTAGTCGTCTTGAACGTATTCAATGCAGAACTACTAAACTCGTACCGGAGGCTTTCATACTGTGAAAGACTACGAAGACTTGGTCTCACTTCGGTTCGTGAAAAGTGGACTTCAGGAGACAATTGGCCTGTTCCCGGTAACATACTAGTTCTCACCTAGCTCTATATGATAACTTAACAGATAGGTGAGAACCTGGGCTTAGACCGTTACCGGGAACTATCTTGACATACAGAATTATCCAACGAACAATCAGGTTAGATCCGAGAGTTTTCTTTACACCTTCCGATTCTGTGACTCGGGGGTACCCCAAGAAATTTACAAGAGTCATGTCAGGTTGGAAGTGTGACGCAGTAACTTTGCACACCATGTTTTCAACCCGTGGAATGCACTTCTAGTCAACGTGGTTAGCGCTGTAATTGTGAACTTGTTCAAGGCTGCAATGGATAAGATTAACACAGCTAAACCCCAAGTCTGAAGTCCTACTTCTTAAGCTGATAAGAGCCCCTGGCTCTACGTTTTTTTTTGTCTTATCTATATATAAATTTCTCTTGGGAGCAGACTTGACGAGGCTTTGTTAGGGATCAGGATTAAACAAACAAAGCTTCAACAATCAACAAGAGGGCAAGTGGGCTCATTCTTCCCATGGTAGCAAAGAAAAAGGTCGAGCAGCCGACAATGAGAACCGATGTGTGCTGTAACAATTAGAAACAAACAGAATATTGCTATCCCGGCAGCTAAACCGGCGTATGTTATGCCGAGGGTATAAATAGTTAGTACTACTTCACATTTGTGCAGCCAATTTCTGAAACTATAGATTTTGTTTATGTGTAAAAATACTTGGTTGCCTGGTAGTGGTTTTTAAACTGGATTGGCACGAGAACCCAGCTATTTCCTTTTCATGCCCTTCAGTAAATTTTTGAAGTACTGCTGTACTTCAAAAAGTTGCCTAATAAATAATTTGTTTAAAACACTGTGTGAAAAATAAAACCATTTTCTTGTCAACAAACTACTCTTTTGTGGTGAATTCTATGACTTAGTGAACGTTATTTGAGTACTGTAACGAACCCTACACGTAAGTATACATTATACAAAATGCTGATTAAAGTATGTATTTCTATTTAATAATAATTGCCTAACAGTTCATCAGTTGATGCTGTTAGATGTAATGATTCGATCCAAATGTACGCTTAAATTTACGTCGACTAGATGAGAAAGGGTGTGAAAAGACATGTCAAACTTCATATTTCTAATACGAAAAAAGGTTGGTGAAAAACGACATCGCATACCACCACATGGAGACACGTCACCCTATGTCGTGGAACGAGACAAACGTACTACTGATAATTTCTACTAACGAAAGGCATCATCTAAGAGCTATTGAATTGATAGCATTAAAATATTTTGCTGGCTCAATGACACCCCTTATGAACCTGCAACCCCGTCAAATCCCAAAATCCTGATTATCGTGCAACAACCCTACAACCCCGACTAATTACCGTGAAAGTGGGGTAGAGCACCCATGTCTTCAAAATACAGAGGGCTACTCCAACCACCGCGGTAGGCAAAATCATAAACAAGAGGATGTAGAAAACTACATAAAAAACTAAGGAGATAAAGCCTGAAGAAGTCATACTGTATCAACACCAAAACAGTGACTGGTTTGAAGAAAATTTGCAAGCGACTGTGTCCAGTTTCTCATTTTAGATATTTAGGTGTACGCTTGAATAGAGTCATGAGTTCACATTTTCAAAGAAAGCACTGCAGGGATTTTTCTGCTGCTAGATGTACTCACACTGGTTTCCAGTTAACCACAACTGACTTGCGGGATGCCCTTGAGTCACGTTGCTTCTCTTCCACTCGTGTCTTTTCCTCAGCCGCTCCATCTTTACAGACAAAAAAATATTAAATTCCAACAGAGAACCTATGGTCTTTACTTATCTTGAAGGCTAAGTGAAACTAAAACATAAAGAAACATTAGTTTTGTACTGCACCCTTTTAACTGTGATGGTGCAGGGTCCACAAGGCCCCATGCACACTCACACGGTTGGCCTCGTCTAGCCAGTGAGCATGCATGCCGCCAGGTGAGATGCCAGGTGGCACGCATGCTCACTGGCTGGATAAGGCCAACCATGTGAGTGTGTGTGGGGCATTGTGGACCCTGCACTCTCACATAACTTCGACATATTTTGGGCATAATAATGTTTTTTTTTTTCAGTCGGAACACAGCAGAAGCAACAAACAAATAATCAGAGACAATGATTTTCCATTGCCATCAATCACAACATTCCGTTTCTGCAGCCAATTAAAAAAGTTATGAGAAAAAATTAAAATTTTGGTGTATGATCATCGGTCGCTCAACTGCTAAAAAGGTGTAGTTGTTTGTTCACGACATTTTGTGTGCATCTCAACAATATACAATTCACATAAAAGTTAAAATTTACTTTTTCTCCTGATATTATGAATACCTAATTGTTGAAAAAAAGCCAAAAATGAGACAAAATCCGTTGAAATCCACGAGTATTTGAGATTCCAGCGATTTTTAAAGTGGTTCCACTCGTGGTAAGGTTGGCATAACACTAAGAAATTTCAAGCTAAAACAATTACTGTTAATTCCGTAATTTTTTGAAAATAGTGGAAAATCATTGTCCCTGCAAATAATAAAAAAGGGATGCGGCAAGAGTATTGGTCTAGACTAGGTATGGCTTAGTTCAAATAAAAACGAGTTAATGTAATCATGCTACACAATGATCTTACAAGTACTTGTTCAAAAACCTACACTCTTAATTTCAAGTTAATTTTAGTGCTTACAAAAGTTATGGTGGTAGTTCTGCCAAATTACGTTAAAAAGACTAAAATTGCAGGTCCCGAACCTGCTTAATTTTAGTTTTTATTGCCTACCCAAAAATTTACATTACCTGTTTTATAGCAGTTTCCCCCCTTTTGAGCATTTATTCCCCTACATGTGTGAGTGTTGTCTTCCCTGCCGGGCTCGTACGGTACTGCGCATGCGTGGGCTTGGGCCATCTTATATAAGCTCCAGCGCAGCGTCTTGTCCACATCATTTCTCCACATTCCAGAACCTAGCTCATGGATGGAAGGCTTGGGCGGGAATTCAGGTAATGTATATTTTCGGGTAAGCAATAAAAACTAAAATTAAGCATGTTCGGGCCCTGCAATTTTAGTCTTTTTATAGCCGACGAAATATACATTACCTGTTTTATATCAGACTTTGTCACCGGGTGGAGAGCTAGGTTCAAGTCTCCTGCTGTATGAGCCGGCGTCCCCAAGGAAATGTAATTCCCGACGAAGACACACCTGTTTGTCCCAACCAACTTCACCGTGCCGACCAAGTCGGAAGGACAGCGAGACTCAAGGACGAGTGGCGGTTGTAAGAGGTGAGATTGGGGAATGCGGGTTGCTCTATGTTATTCAATTGGTTGTATACTATATGCAGGGGTTTTAACATCAAAGGGGTACAAGGTAAGTAATCAATATTATACACCGAAACAGCATACCTTGTGGGAATTATGATGATGAACATGACACCAGGAACAGAACGTTGGGTAGTCGCATAAGTGAAGGAACGGAATGAAGGTTTCTGGTAGTGTAGATGGAAGGCAAGGTCTTTGTAAGTGTATGCTGGAACCTTTGATGTATGGTGTATGTTGCTTTATGTCGTTCCTCATCTTAGTCGTGGTTTTTTTTTTTTTTGAGACAGAGAAGTGACAGCTTCTCTGACCAGAAGATGAAGACATCGTTCTAAGAGGATGATGGAGGGCAGGATGGACGGAGCGTCGTAGGAGGAGATGAAGGAATGGCGAGGCGGATGGAAGACGGAATCTGTATTTTAGCACCTGATGAGGAAGGCATGTTTCAAGAGGACGGGAGAAGCGGACCGGTGTTTGGCAGAGAGAGGAACGTGCTGGTTCTGTTCATCTATTATGGCTAGTAATGTAGCCGAAGGTGTTAATTTTAATTGCAGATGGGAGGACCGGAGTGGTCTGGGACAGCACAACGCTGTCGGATGCGAGTTGAAGAAAGATGAGACAGGTTGCATCGCGTAAACCTTTACCTGATGGAGGTTGCGCATGACTGCTGGAGAGGCGGAACTAGGATGCTGGGAAGGACCTGGATCCCCAAAGTTGGCAGAAGGAATCGGATGATCGGAGAATGAACTGTGCTTGAGATCTAGCTTTGCTAGATTCTAGACGTAATGGACTCGTCCTTGAGAAAGCTGTGTTGCTTGTTAAGGTGGAACAGGGGGGAACAGAGCACTTCGAGGGACGGGACGGTAAAACCGGAAGGTGCGGAAGCGGTGAAGTAGTCCTCCTCCGTGTTGGAAGCGGGCAAGTTGTAGCTAAAAATTTTGAGTTCAGTGTAGAGATCGCTGACAAGTCGAGTTTTTCAAGGAAAAAGGACTTGAATTCCAAGTCATGAAGAGTCCGTCCGCATGGGGGTGGTGAGGTGGTAACGGTACCGCTAGGCGGGATCGTAGTGGTAGAGATGTGTATCGGAATGGTAAGGGTAGATACCCATGAACACTGTGATGTCCTCTGGATTGAGGAATTCGTAGGGGGAGACTGGTGAAGTGGTCGTGAAGGGAACCATTGGCTCCTTGAGGCACGTCCTTGGTGGGATGGGGATGCAAGAATCGAGGTCTCCGGAGCTAGCGCAACCTTCTGTTGGAAAGAAAGGAACGCTGTGTACGACCTGAATGGGACTAAGTGTCGGGAACCGTGGTGATTGCTGTTGTTAGTAACATCGGTGTTGTCAGAGGGATGACGGGATGCAGACCTGTAGTAGGACAATCTGGCCGTAACCGAGGGAATGGAATGATGAAGAGGATTGGTGAGGAAGAGAAGGCGTTGAACTGTGCAGGGCCTAACTGGGAACTGAAAAACCCAAGGTAGGCTGGAGATGATCGATGTGGAAAACTGTGAAGGGCGGCGAAGACCTTTGATACACTGCCTGCAGGGGGCAGGCGGACAGCAGGTGTAGCTGACAAGCAGCAATGGGCGGAACAGCAGGTCTTAGTGCCGACCCTCAGCGGTTATAAAACCGTCAGAACGGCGTAGTAGATGGCCCGAAGTGGCGTAGCAAAGAACGCGGGAACGCATTCTTAGAAATGCAGGGACGAAGAACGTGTCCACAGGCATGCAGGGACGGCTGGAACGTAGAATCATGTAGGAATGGAGACCGGAGGCGGAATACCACCGAAATGAATGAAGGGTCAACCGGTTCCGTGAAAGGCACCACGGAATTGGCGAGAGTTAAAGCAATTGGTGAGGCCGCGTGTATTTGACACAGGGACGATGAAACGCAGGCAGATGAACAACCGTGGAGATGGTAGAAAATATCCTATGGGTCCAGTACTCTCAAGGAGGGAACGGGGAATTGATCGATGTCGAGAATGCTGGCGGTTCTTGTGAGTGCCATCGGCAGGAGGGATGGTACGCGGAATCATGATGTGGAACGTGTGGAGGCAGAATGTGGAACGGGAATGCTCAGGGCGTCCACGCGTTGTTAGCGTCCTAGGAGAGATGATCGAGGGATGTAGGTTCGAGGGATCGTGCAGAGGAACAATGCAGCGGACAGCAGGATGGATGGCACGGCTTCATAGCTGGTGTGGAAGACAAGGTTGAAAGGCGGAACGCAGGGTAGCCAAGTGGAGATAACTGCTTAAAAGTAAAAGCTCTCAGACAGCCTGCTGTGAGGAACGACCGTTCCGTGGAAGGAAAGGATAGCATGTTCGGTGGAATCATGGAACTTAGTTGGAACTGGCGGAATGGGGAACCAACGGACTATATTAAGTCCTGTTTGAGATTCGAACCTGGCTCACTCGAATGAGTGGCGTCAGTAGTGTAGTAGAAACAGCAGCAGGGAACAAGGGATAGGAGACAAGTATCGGAACGCTGGTTGCATTGTTGAATGCCAGTTCCCCTTGTCCTAGGGGAACAGAGGATGGAATGGGACTCTTGGAGGGAGCAAAGTGTCGGTTTGAGATTGGAACAGGCCTTTCAGGAGAAGGGTAGATCGGCGTTTGTAGCAGTGACAAGATGTTCGTAAGGGGTGCAAGCGTACCCCCCTTCCCCGTTTCCAGACAGAGGTCAAGCAGGGGGAATGAAGGATGACATGAGGAACGTGACGCTGGTCGTTAATTTATCAACGAGAGCGTACAAACTCTCTTTGAGGAAGAGAGTAGTTAGAGGAACCAGCGTTCCAGAGGAACGAGAAAGTGGGAGTCATGGACCGAAGGTTCGGCTCGAAACGAAGTAGTCTTAAGGAAAGAAGCGAAGGTCAGGTCGTGCAGGTGACAACGAGGAACGTAGAGGCCTGAATGGACGTGCGAGAGACGCACAAAACCAGCCAAGGCCAAAACAGGTCGCAGGAGAACGTCCCAAAGGAACGTAAGTTGAGAGAACTTAGGAACGAAGGAACGTGCGCACGTAGGAACGTAGGTTGAGGTACAAGGATTGGACCTGTTAATGAGCAGTGATTAGCACAGCTGCATAGGTCGAAGGCCGAAGAAAGACGAGAGATTGCATCGTCAGAGTATATATCAGAGAAGAGGGCTCCACAGTAGGATGCGCAGTAGGATGCGCAGATGGTGAAGGCGCGGAGGGATATCATACTCTTTGATTTAAACAACAGTATCTAATGCCGGAGGGAAGGAAGGCGAAAGCTGACAGTAGGCGGTGAAACGGCCCAATCAAGAAGGATGCGCAGAAGCAATGCGCAGTGGGGAAGAGAGCCGAGGATGAGGAACATTGCTCATCCGAACTGATCTGCATGCCGCCCAATCGCAACGATGACATGAGCCGCCCTGGGCAAGTACCAAGGGGAACGGCAGCATCGAGGAACGGCGGCTGGAGGCTGGGACGAAGAAGGTCCTGTATAGTCCCGTGTTGTAGAACTGGCGCAGGCAAGGACGACTGCGAAAGGATTGCAGTGGAGTCTTGGGCAGGGGACGTGACAGCCCCAGAGCATGGAGGAACGGAGGGGGATACCGAAGGAACGGCGAGTGGACATGAAGAGCCCAAATTGGGCATGGGAGCATCTTCCGTGAATGAAGAGATTGGAAGGTTTTGTGATGTCGATGAGGGACTGACAGAAAACGGAACGTGTGAGTGCTGGAAGAGAACGCAAGATCCGAGATGGAGTGTAGCACTGAATGTGAGGGCTCCCGGAAGGGAAGCTGAAGGTGGAAGAGATCATAGAGGAACGGTCGTTGAACAGGATAGACCCGGAACGGGTGAGGACAAACTGTTTGTAGCAGGAAAGTCTTTCGTGGACGGCGAGCCTCTGCCAATGAAGCAGGAACGGAGGTATCCTCCATTCGCGGGGCGGCGGTATGCGGAACGGAACGAGCAATGGGACTACGGAACGTCGAAAGGGGATGCTCAAGGAGCGACCATGCGTGGCGATCGCCCTAGGACAAAGGCCGACAGGACGCTGCGCTGGAGCTTATACAGGGTGTTCGGAAATTGGTGTCAAATATTTTGAGGGTCCGGTGTGTGATCAAAGATAAGAATAAAAAGTCCTATAAACATGGGTCCGGAAATGCACCAGTCTTTAGTTACAGCCCCCCCCCAT